>ML777796.1:333164-418699 GCA_009831015.1 Picea engelmannii
GCGTTGGCTGGGGCCGTGGATGTTTCCCCGTAGGGGTTTTACCACGTGAAAACATCGGTGTGTTGATCTTTGATCTGGTTATGTGAGTGGTTACTGAAGGTGTTCGTCCTCTGTTGGAATACCTGTGTTGTCGAACAGAGGAGATTTCTCATTAAATTGTGTTAAAGCACCATTTTTCGAATATTATATTATTGTTATCTCTCTCAATCCCTCATTGCAAATATTATCTGGATTAAAGGAACACTCTTGTCAACTTATGTCAGTAGCATCTCGACAATAGTTTTGCAGTGATACTTCGAATATTTTTGGGCGCGAGGACTAGAACTTTCAGTGGTGTAGAGCATATTCTTACTATTTATCTCCTTCTTCTTAGAAGGAAGTGATCTAGACATCTGAAATTAGTCATGCAGGGTGTGTCCCTGGGGTTTTCGACTACAAGGAACGGGTTGCATGGTGCATTGAGAAATACTTACCAAGTCAAGGGATTATCCAAATTCAAGATCACTCTCCCATCTCTCATTCACCTCAAGTGTTCTATAAGATGTTGATGTTTCCTGAGCCAACACTTAGTTTCAAAGGAGAGGATTTTAGGGATTTCCTAAAAGACCATGACAACGACCTCGACCTCTTTCCCGATTTCTTGGAGGATCCTGCGGCTATCCCTGAAGACATTACCGTGTTGTACGTTGACTCTTTCAAAAACCCCTTTCGAGAAATTGTTTGGTTATTCATTAGGGTGATAGGCCAAGAAAGTATCGCCAGTATTTCCCATATGATTATTTATATATTATATTCAAAGTCAAAGAGAAATCTATTTTCTATTGGCGAAAAAAAATTTCCATTAAAATCTCCTCCCAATTGTCACAGTACAAAAAGGACAAGAAATTTTTTATGGCTTCTTATTTGGTGTTTGTGATAGTATATTTCTATCATTTTCCAAAATTCACTATCTTTAAAAGGGTGAACTATGAATGTGACCAAATTACCTTTTGGTACAAAGAGTTATGGAAACAAAAATCTTCCTTTCATTTCTATGAAGTTTTCAATGATTTTGTTTCGGTTTTCAAAGGATTATTTTTTGGAAAATATACCCCCAGAATGTCGAATGAGGAAAATAAATTTCTGGATAAAAAGGGTACATTGGAGCAAATGGAAAATCACAATGTTATTAGGATTTTCGGTTCTAAGGAAAATCCATCCTTTCTTCTATTCCATGTATCTGATAAAATGTTTGTTATGGAAGTCGCAAGGCAGTATATTTTTTTGTTGCACTTTTTCCATGAGAAAGGGAAAAACAATTCATACCCTTTCCTTAAAAAATTAGGGACTTTTTATTTAGGAATATAAACCAGATCGATGAATTTGAAAACCACTTCTACAATATGAATCTGAAATATGATGAAAATATAAAAGGGTTTAACCCTAACGGATTTTTCCTGGAACATATGCTGATAGTAGGATTCAAAAATTCATTTATCCATACTTTTCTGAGTGAAGAAGAAGATAATAAATTAGGTGCTCCTGCTCACAATGATGGTGACTTGGAAATGGTACTCAATACCAATGAGTTTTATAATAATAAAGGAAAGGGTTCCAGCGAAAAGAGTTCATAGTCCCCAACTATTACTCCTAAAACTACATCTTGTAGAAATGCTCCAGCGACCCACCCATCTAGAAAGGTGATCAACAATAGTTCAGGCGGCGAAGGAGAAAATAATCCCCCTCTGAGAAAAATTGAGGGATCACACAAGCTTCCTTTGAGAAAGAAGAGGAAAAAATTCATGGAGGAGAAAGAATACCAACACATAGAGAGTGTCACAGTTTGGTTAGAGTCGTAGTCGTGTCAAAAACAGAATATGAATACATGAAAACTAATCATGGAAGAAAATAAGTAGTATGAATGAAAAGTCTATGTTCAGGAATTGGGCTTGAGAAGAGAGCTATGAAGATAAGTTACGACACTCAAAGTACAATATTTCAGGAAAAGAACATTGCTTATCATTCTAAGACTAAGAACATTGATGTACAATACCATTTCGTGAGAGACATGGTGGAAAGAAACAAGGTGTTGTTGGAGAAAGTATACACATTGGAAAACATAGAAGACTCTTTAACCAAGTCTATGTCTTCTTTGTACTTTTCATGGTGCAGAGCGAATATGGGCATTGCTACCCTCGGTCTATGAACAAGAGTTCATGGGTCTCCTGGTTTCAGCAAAGAAGACAACAAGTTGGAGAATGTTGGGATGTTATATTCTTTACAGTGAACATCTGATGCAGGAGCATCGCTCACTCATCAAGCGAGAAAGCGCATGGAGCAGAAAAGACAACTGGATAAGCCAACACACATTTTGAAATATATTGGAAGTTGTTGCGCCACTCTTTATTGAAGTCATTCATAAATAAGAACACTTGTATTGTAAAGGGGACCTTGAGCCTTTAAGCTCACGTCCTTAGGTAGATGAGGCATTTAATTTAATTAACGCTGGTAGATAGGAATTTAATTGTAGATTTGATAGTTGTAGAATTCGAGAGGAAGAACGAATATAGACACCCTCCTTTGTACATTGTATATTCATTGAAGCAGGGAGAGAAGAGCAACAGAGAACTTGTGTATAGAACCACCATGTACAGATATTGAATTAATAGAAAAGCTTTGATTCAATTCCATGGTTGTGTTATTTTCTATGTATTGTTGATATTACGCTCATGAGTATTTTCTTCCTATTATGTATTTGCTTTGATATGTTGTGTATGTGATTTCATGGTTTATCTAAAAACTGAGAGAATGAGTGAATGAGTTTTAATTGTTTCTCTAAGTGAGCCAGAGAATTCCTGCAAGGAGTGCAGTTGAATTTGTCCGCAAGGAGTGCGTGACTGCAGGGTTTAGTTAGGGATAGATTTTGTTTCTATTCATCTCAGAAGTGCAGATTTGGCACCAGAGCCGTGCAAGGCATGCACAGGCTAGACAAAGACTCAAATTTGCGATTCTGAGCAAATAATTGAAGGATTTCTGCTGGAGGAGTGCGCAGGATCGAAGAGTTCCAATACTAAATCATATTTGGAGATTTTCCGCTAGGGGTGCGTACAACAAGTCCTCACAAAGACTTGTGAAGCGAGGACAAGCTAAGGAGGAATAGGCTTACAATTCACTGATGGGGAATTGCAGGGGTGCTGTAGAAGGCCAAGAGAAGCCCCATAGGTTGGCGAAGTAGTCGAACAAATCTTCCCAGAGGAAGCGTTTGACTCATCTCGCAGGAGATATCGAAGGAAAGACGGATGGTTGAAATCTCCTGGAGAGATTTCACGAGAAGCCGAGGACCATTGGATCTTGCAAAGCTGCAAGAAGGTAAGAGGCATGAACATTCATAGGTTCGGAGTCCAGGAGGAAGTGGAGTCGTTGATCTGGAGTCATAGGGACCATCAGATCATATGCGACATCGCATATCGGCATATCGCAGGTTGAAGCACCAAGACACTGGAACGGGAGTAGTGATATCCCGAGACGATCACCGCTATTGATCGTGTTGACTCATGTAAAAGAATCCCATAGGATCGGGGTTCAGAGAATCGGGATTCTCGATAACAAAGAACTCTCACAGGTTGGATTTGCGATCCGCGATATCTCGACGGTGACGTGGCAGTGTGGGACCTCGAAAGTTAGTGGAGTACATGTGGCATTGTATCGAAAGATCGGCACATCGGGGTTCGGGGTTTGGAAACTCAGAGTGTTGACATCGCGAGTAGTGATTTCCCGATAGGGAGAAGTTCCGATAGCGGAGGGGAGTCAATGTTGACTCGCATCGGACTTCGGGAAATCGTGAGGTGAGAAACACGTGACTACAGGATTCACAAAATCGCGAAGTTCGATTTCCCGATTGTGAAGGGAGTTCAGGAAGGTGTTGTTGTGGGTGACGAATTCCCGACGGGGAATTAGAGGAGAGTTGACGCTCTTCGGGCCAAAGTCAGAGAAGGTCCTGGTGAACGCGATCGTTCTCCGAGGAGTCAGGGAAGGTTGCTATCATTTGGTATCAGAGCAAGATTTTTCTCTTTGTTTTCTGTAATAGAGAGAGACAAGATTTCATCATGCCGCCCAGAAGGGAAAGGTAGTCACTGGACCCAGAAGACAGGGAGGTGCGAAGAAGAGGTAGACCGACAGGAAATCCAGAAATGGAGCGCCAGATGAGAGATCTCCGAGCAAGACTCGAGGAGATGGAGACAACGCAAAAACGTGGAGTTGGTGCAGGGAATCTTAGTGATTCTGAAGTTGAATAGGAAGTTGGACATGCAGAGGAAGTCACAGCAGAAGATGCATCAACTGAGCGGTTGATCAAAGCCATTGCCAGGATGAGTTCCAAGACCAAAATGGACATTCCAATCTACGAGGGAATCGTGGATGCAGAAGAGTTGCTGGATTGGATCCGATCTCTTGACACCTACTTCGATTATGAGGATCTTGAAGAGGACAAGAAAGTCAGACATGCTGTCACCCGGTTGAAGGGACATGCAGCCTTATGGTGGGACGCACTACAAGCAGATAGACGTTCCAAAGGCAAACAAAAGATCAAAATTTGGGATCAGATGATCGCGAAGATGAAAGCGAAATTCATCCCAAGGGATTATCAGATCACATTGTTCAGGCGAATGCAGAACCTGAGGTAGAAGTTGATGATGGTGAAGGAATACACCGAAGAATTTTACAAGATCAACATCAGAGCAGGTCATCGGGAGAGCGATGATGAGAAGGTGGTGATATACCTGAATGGTCTGAGATATGACATTCAGGACGAATTGAGCATGGTAACCATATGAACAGTTGAGGATGCATACCAGATGGCTTTGAAAGCCGAAGAAAAGATGAGTCGAAAGCAAGGACAGCGAGGGAAAGGCAGAAGCCAGCCAAGAGGTAAAGCGGTTGCCCAGGAAAGAACTCAGAAGCCCAAAGAGGAATGGAAGAAACCTCAGGGTAGGATTGAAAGAGGTGGAACCTCACAGAGAGGACCATATGTTGAACATAGAGGACAACAGAATGATCAGCGAGGTGATTATGCTGATGCAAACACATTTCCTCGTACCAGAGGTAGAGGAAGAGGGCGAGGTGGAGTAGTCACATGTTTTACATGCGGAAAGAATGGGCACAAGTCATTCGAGTGTCCAGAGAAGAAGAAGGAATCAGGAGAATCTCACATCACAGAAGCGCAGGGGCATGATGCTGAGAACGAAGATGCAGACAGCGGAAGATCGCTTGGAATGCATAAAGTCCTTTTGACACCTGAGAAGGAGGTGGAAATCTCAGTGCAAAGGAGCAGACTATTCAGGACATCTTGCACAGCCAAGGACAGGAAATGCAAGGTTATCATGGACAGCGGAAGCACCGATAATCTCGTTTTAGCCGAGATGGAGGAGAAATTAGAGCTGGAGACGACCAAACACCCGAGTCCATACAAAGTATCATGGCTACAGAAAGGACATCAGGTGAGTGTCACTAAACGATGTTTAGTTGAATTCAAGATAGGTGGATATAAGGATAAAATTCTGTGTGATGTCATTCCCATGGATGTATGTCATTTGTTATTGGGAAGACCGTGGCAATATGATAGAAATGTGGTTCATCACGGAAGGATGAACACATATACCCTGGAGAAGAATGGGAGAACCCATAAGTTGCTTCCGATAAAAGATAAGGAAGTAAAACCAGAAGTAAACAACACAATACTTCTCATGAGTGGGAAGGAGCTTCTCACATAGATGGAGAAGAAAGAAGATCCACAGTTCTTTGTTGTCAGGAAGCCAAGAATTTTCCTGACAATCACAAGAGTGGATGACTTACCAGATGAAATTCAGGAAATGTTGGGAGAGTTCGCTGACATCATCGTTGACGAATTACCTCATTCATTACCACCGATGAGAAGCGTGAGCCATCACATTGACCTCATACCAGGCACTAGTTTGCCGAAAAAAGATGCGTACAGGTTGACACCGCAGGAAAATGAGGAGGTCAAAAGGCAGGTCCAGGATTTGGTGGACAAAGGATTAATCAGAGAGAGCCTGAGTCCGTGTGTTGTTCCGACCGTGCTAAGTCCGAAGAAGGATGGAGGCTGGAGAATGTGTGCAGACTCCAGAGCGATTAATAAGATCACCATCAGGTACAGATTTCTACTGCCGAGAATGGATGATCTGATGGATTGCCTGAGTGGGGCGAGTTATTTTTCAAAGATTGATCTGAAAAGCGGATATCATCAGATTCGCATGAGAGAAGGTGATGAATGGAAGACAACATTCAAAACAAACAAAGGTTTGTACGAATGGTTGGGCATGCCGTTTGGCTTAACAAACGCACCGAGTACATTCATGAGGTTGATGAATGAAGTCCCGAGGGAATTCATTGGGAAATTTGTCGTCGTATATCTGGATGATATACTAATTTTCAGCAATACCAAGGCTAAGCATTTAAAGCATTTGGCCATTGTGATGAGGAAACTACAGCAGGAGAAGTTGCTGATAAATTTGAAGAAGGCTTCATTCATGCAGACAAAGCTCATTTATTTGGGGTTTTTGATTTCGGCAAATGAATTGAAGATGGACCCAGAAAAGGTAGAAGTGATCAAGAATTGGCCATCACCCATAAATGTTTTCGAGGTGAGGAGTTTCCATGGTTTGGATAGTTTCTACCGAAAGTTCATCATGAATTTCAGTGGAATTAGCACAGCAATGATGGACACAGTGAAGAAGCGACATAAAAAATTTCATTGGACAACAGAGGATGAGAAGAGCTTCAATCTGTTGAAGCGGAATATCACAGAGTAACCATTGCTGGTGTTGCCTGATTTCCAGAAGACATTTCAAGTGAAATGTGATGCAAGCGGATATGTCGTAGGAGGGGTCTTAAGTCAGGATGGCAGGCCGATGGCATACTTCAGCGAGAAGTTGGATGACGCAAACCTGAAATACTCCACGTATGATAAATACTTTTATGCCATCATACATGCATTAAAGAAGTGGAGGCATTACTTAATACCCAAGGAATTTGTATTGTACAACGATAATCATGCATTGCAGTTTGTGAGTCAATAGGAGAAGTTGAACCAGAAGCATGCAAAACGGGTAGAGTACATGCATAATTTCACATTTGTGATCAAACACATTTCAGGGACTGCTAACAAAGTGGCTGATGCTTTGAGCAGGAAATGCTTGATGTTGCAGGAGTTCAGAGTCAAGACTTTGGGCTTTGAAAATCTGAAAGACATGTATGCAGGTGATGCAGATTTTGCAGAGGCATACGAGGCAGTCGAGAATCCAGTTCTCAGAGATCGAAGCCCATGGATAGATTATATGATCCAGGATGGGTTGTTGTTCCGAGGAAATCAACTATGCATTCTGAATTGCTCCATGAGGGAGAATTTAGTGAAGAAAAAGCATAGTGGAGGCTTAGCAGGTCATTTTGGACATGACAAAACATTCGCGAAGTTGAGAGAATCGTATTTTTGGCCGGGCATGCGAACAGATGTCAAAATGTTTGTTGACAGATGCATGATTTGTCAACATTCGAAAGGCAAAAATACAAACGTCGGGTTTTACCAACCATTTCCCATACCGGAGGGGCCATGGGAGGCGATTAGCATGGATTTCGTTTTGGGTTTGTCGAGGACTCAGCGAGGAGTTGATTCCATATTTGTGGTGGTGGACAGGTTTTCGAAGATGGCACATTTTATTCTGTGTCAGAAGACCAACGATGCAAAAAACATCGCGAACTTGTTTTTCAAAGAGGTTGTTAGACTGCATGGATTGCCAAGAAGCATAGTCTCGGACAGGGATACCAAATTCATAGGTCATTTTTGGAGGACGCTATGGAAGAAGCTAGGAACTAACCTAGCATTTAGTTCTTCTTATCATCCACAGACGGATGGACAGACATAAGTGGTCAACAGGAGTCTGGGAGACTTGTTGAGAAGTTTGGTGAAAGAGCACCATAGCAGCTGGGACAATGTGTTGCCACAGGCAGAGTTTGCGTACAATGATTTTGTGAATCGGAGTACAGGAAAAAGCCCATTCTAGATTTTGTATGGGACACAACCAAGGGGAGTTTCTGAACTTAGGGAGTCAGAATAGGCTGCAACTAGCAGTGCTAGTGCAGAGGAATTCGCTGAGGCGATGGAGGAACTTCACAGGAAGGTGAAGCAGCCACTGCAGAAGTCAAATCAGGAGTATAAACGCAGAGCAGATCAGCATCGGAGACAACTTCAGTTTGAAGTTTGCGATCTGGTTCTGGCACACTTGAGGAAGGAGATATTCCCAAGGGGAACATATAACAATCTCAAGATGAAGAAAATTGGTCCATGCAAGGTCCTAAAGAAATTTGGCGAAAACGCTTATGAAATTGAGTTTCCGGATGGCATCGGGATATCTCCGATTTTTAATGTTTCAGATTTATACCCATATAGGGTTGGAGAAGCAGAGACTGGAACTAACGAACCAGTGATCCAGTGGTAGAAGAAATTACCAGTTGCAGAGAAGCCGCAGATGGAGTGCATACTGGACAAACGAGCGGGAAAGAGGACCAGACGAAAACAATATTTTGAATATCTGGTCAAATGGAAGAACCACCCAGTGGAAGATAACAGTTGGGAGACAGAAGAAATAATTCAAAAGCATGGACAGACCGTGCGGGAGCTCATGGACAGGATCCCATGAAGATTTTCAAGACGAGGAGTATGATGCAGGAGCATCGCTCACTCATCAAGCGAGCAAGCGCATGGAGCAGAAAAGACAGCTGGATAAGCCAACACACATTTTGAAATATCTTGGAAGTTGTTTCGCCGCTCTTTATTGAAGTAATTCATAAAGAAGCGCACTTGTATTGTAAAGGGGACCTTGAGCCTTTAAGCTCACGTCCTTAGGTAGATGAGGCATTTCATTTAATTAATGCTGGTAGATAGGAATTTAATTGTAGATTTGATAGTTGTAGAATTCGAGAGGGAGAATGGATATAGACAACCTCCTTTGTACATTGTATATTCATTGAAGCAGAGAGAGAAGAGCAACAAAGAACTTGTGTATAGAACCACCATGTACAGATATTGAATTAATAGAAAAGATTCGATTCAATTCCATGGTTGTGTTATTTTCTGTGTATTGTTGATATTACGCTCATGAGTAGTTGCTTCCTGTTATGCATTTGATTTTATATGTTGTGTATGTGATTTCATGGTTGATCTGAAAATTGAGAGAATGAGTGAATGAGTTTCAATTGTTTCTCTAAGTGAACCAGATAATTTCTGCAAGGAGTGTAGTTGAATTTGTCTGCAAGGAGTGCGTGACTGCAGGGTTTACTTAGGGATAGATTTTGTTTCTATTTATCTCAGAAGTGCAGATTTGGCACCAGAGCCATGCAAGGCGTGCGCAGGCTAGATGAAGACTCAGAGTTGCGATTCTGAGCAAAGAATTGAAGGATTTCTGCTGCAGGAGTGCGCAGGAACGAAGAGTTCCAATACTAAATCGTATTTGGAGATTTGTCGCCAGGGGTGCGTACAACAAGTCCTCACAAAGACTTGTGAAGCGAGGACAAGCTCAGGAGGAATAGGCCTACAGTTCACTGACGGGGAATTGCAGGGGTGTTGTATAAGGCCGAGAGAAGACCCACAGGTTGGCGAAGTAGTCGAACAAATCTTCCCAGAGGAAGCGTTTGACTCATCTCGTAGGAGAGATCGAAGGAAAGACAGACGGTTGAAATCTCCTGGAGAGATTTCACGAGAAGCCGAGGACCATTGGATCTTGAAAAGCTGCAAGAAGGTAAGAGGCGTGAACATTCATAGGTTCGGAGTCCAAGAGGAAGTGGAGTTGTTGATCTGGAGTCACAGGGACCATCAGATCACATGCGACATCGCATATCGGCATATCGCAGGTCGAAGCACCAAGACACTGGAACGGGAGTAGCGATATCCCGAGAGGATCACCACCGTTGATCGTGTTGACGCATGTAAAAGAATCCCAGAGGATCACCACCGTTGATCGTGTTGAGGAAGTGTGGGACCCCGGAAGCTAGTGGAGTACAGGTGGCATTGTATCGGAAGATCGACACATCGGGGTTCGGGGTTTGGAAACTCAGAGTTTCGACATTGCGAGTAGTGATTTACCAACAGGGAGAAGTTTCGATAGTGGAGGGGAGTCAACGTTGACTCACATCGGACTTCGGGAAATCGTGAGGTGAGAAACATGCGACCACAGGATTCGCAAAATCGCGAAGTTCAATTTCACGATTGTGAAGGGAGGTCAGGAAGGTGTTTTTGTGGGTGAATAATTCCTGACGGGGAATTAGAGGAGCGTTGACTCTCTTCGGGCCAAAGTCATAGAAGGTCCTGGTGAACGCGATCGTTCTCCGAGGATTCGAGGAAGGTTGCTATCATTTGGTATCAGAGAAGGATTTTTCTCTTTGTTTTCTGTAATAGAGAGAGACAAGATTTCATCATGCCGCCCAGAAGGGAAAGGAAGTCACTGGACCCAGAAGACAGAGAGGTGCAAAGAAGAGGTAGACCGGCAGGAAATCCAGAAATGGAGCGCCAGATGAGAGATCTCCGAGCAAGACTCGAGGAGATGGAGACAACGCAAAAATGCGGAGTTGGTGCAGGGAATATTAGTGATTCTGAAGTTGAAGAGGAAGCTGGACATGCAGAATATGCATCAACTGAGCGGTTCATCAAAGCCATCACCAGGATGAGTTCCAAGACCAAAATGAACATTCCAATCTATGAGGGAAGCCTGGATGCAGAAGAGTTGTTGGATTGGATCCGAGCTCTTGACACCTACTTCGATTATGAGGAGATCGAAGAGGACAAGAAAGTCAGACATGCTGTCACCCGGTTGAAGGGACATGCAGCCTTATGGTGGGATGAGCTACAAGCGGATAGACGTTCCAAAGGAAAACAGAAGATCAAAAGTTGGGATCGGATGATCGGGAAGATGAAAGCGAAATTCATCCCAAGGGATTATCAAATCACATTGTTCAGGCGAATGCAGAACCTGAGGCAGAAGTTGATGATGGTGAAGGATTACACCGAAGAATTTTACAAGCTCAACATCAGAGCAGGTCATCGGGAGAGCGATGATGAGAAGGTGGCGAGATACCTGAATGGTCTGAGATATGACATTCGGGATTAATTGAGCATGGTAACCATCCGAATAGTTGAGGATGCATACCAGATGGCTTTGAAAGCTGAAGAAAAGCTGAGCCAAAAGCAAGGACAGCGAGGGCGAGGCATAAGCCAGCCAAGAGGCAAAGCGGTTGCCCAGGAAAGAACTCAGAAGCCCAAAGAGGAATGAAAGAAACCTTAGGGTAGGATTGAAAGAAGTAGAACCTCACAACGAGGACCATATGTTGAACAGAGAGGACAACAGAATGATCAGCGAGGTGATTATGCTGATGCAAAAACATTTCCTCGTACCAGAGGTAGAGGAAGAGGGCGAGGTGGAGTAGTCACATGTTTTACATGTGGAAATAATGGGCACAAGTCATTCGAGTGTCCAGAGAAGAAGAAGGAATCAAGAGAATCTCACATCACAGAAGTGCAGGGGAATGATGCTGAGAACGAATATGCAGACAGCGGAAGATCGCTTGGAATGCATAAAGTCCTTTTGACACCTGAGAAGGAGGTGGAAAGCTCAGTGCAAAGGAGCAGACTGTTCAGGACAGCTTGCACAGCCAAGGACAGGAAATGCAAGGTTATCATGGACAGCGGAAGCACCGATAATCTCGTTTCAGCCGAGATGGAGGAGAAATTAGAGCTGGAGACGACCAAACACCCAAGTCCATACAAAGTATCATGGCTACAGAAAGGACATCAGGTGAGTGTCACTAAACGATGTTTAGTTGAATTCAAGATAGGTGGATATAAGGATAAAATTCTGTGTGATGTCATTCCCATGGATGTATGTCATTTGTTATTGGGAAGACCGTGGCAATATGACAGAAATGTGGTTCATGACGGAAGGATGAACACATATACCCTGGAGAAGAGTGGGAGAACCCATAATTTTCTTCCGATAAAAGATAAGGAAGTAAAACCGGAAGTAAACAACACAATACTTCTCATGAGTGGGAAGGATCTTCTCACAGAGATGGAGAAGAAAGAAGATCCACAGTTCTTTGTTGTCAGGAAGTCGAGAATTGTCCAGACAAGCACAAGAGTGGATGACTTACCAGATGAAATTCAGGAACTGTTGGGAGAGTTCGCTGACATCATCGTGGACGAATTACCTCATTCGTTGCCACCGATGAGAAGTGTGAGCCATCACATTGACCTCATACCAGGGGCTGGTTTTCCGAGCAAAGCTACGTACAGGTTGACACCGAAGGAAAATGAGGAGGTCAAAAGGCAGGTCCAGGATTTGGTGGACAAAGGATTAGTCAGAGAGAGCCTGAGTCCGTGTGTTCTTCCGACCGTGCTAAGTCCGAAGAAGGATGGAGGCTGGAGAATGTGTACAGACTCTAGAGAAATTAATAAGATCACCATCAGGTACAGATTTCCACTGCCGAGAATGGATGATCTGATGGATTGCCTAAGTGGGGCGAGTTATTTTTCAAAGATTGATCTGAAAAGCAGATATCATCACATTCCCATGAGAGAAGGTGATGAATGGAAGACAACATTCAAAACAAACGAAGGTTTGTACGAATGGCTGGTCATACCGTTTGGCTTAAAAAATGCACCGAGTACATTCATGAGGTTGATGAATGAAGTCCTGAGGGAATTCATCGGGAAATTTGTCGTCGTATATCTGGATGATATACTAATTTTCAGCAAGACCAAGGCTGAGCATTTAAAGTATTTGGCCATTGTGATGAGGAAACTACAGCAGGAGAAGCTACTGATAAATTTGAAGAAGTCTTCATTCATGCAGACGGAGATCATTTATTTGGGGTTTGTGATTTCGTCAAATGAATTGAAGATGGACCCAAAAAAGGTAGAAGTGATCAAGAATTGGCCATCACCCAGAAATGTTTTCGAGGTGAGGCGTTTCCATGGTTTGACTAGTTTCTACCGAAAGTTCATCAGGAATTTCAGTGGAATTAGTGCAGCAATGATGGACACAGTGAAGAAGCGACATAAAAAATTTCATTGGACAACAGAGGCTGAGAAGAGCTTCAATCTGTTGAAGCGGAAGATCACAGAGCAACCATTGTTGGTGGTACCTGATTTCCAGAAGACATTTCAAGTGAAATGTGATGCAAGCGGATATGCCGTAGGAGGGGTCTTAAGTCAGGATGACATGCCGATGGCATATTTTAGCGAGAAGTTGGATGACACAAAGCTGAAACACTCCACGTATGATAAAGAATTTTATGCCATCATACATGCATTAAAGAAGTGGAGGCATTACTTAATACCCAAGGAATTTGTACTGTACAGTGATAATCATGCTTTGCAGTTTGTGAGTCAACAGGAGAAGTTGAACCAGAAGCATGCAAAATGGGTAGAGTACATGCAAAATTTCACGTTTGTGATTAAACACATTTCAGGGACTGCTAACAGAGTGGTTGATGCTTTGAGCAGGAAATTCTTGTTGTTGCAGGAGTTCAGAGTCAAGACGTTGGGTTTTGAAAATCTGAAAGACATGTATGCAGGTGATGCAGATTTTGTAGAGGCATACGAGGCAGTCGAGAATCCATTTATCAGAGATCAGAGCTCATGGATAGATTATATGATCCAGGATGGGTTGTTGTTCCGAGGAAATAAACTGTGCATTTCAAATTGCTCCATGAGGGAGAATTTAGTGAAGGAAAAGCATAGTGGAGGCTTAGTAGGTCATTTTGGACATGACAAAACATTCGCAAAGTTGAGCGAATCGTATTTTTGGCCGGGCATGCGAACAGTTGTCAAAAGGTTTGTTGAAAGATGCAGGATTTGTCAACATTCGAAAGGCAGAAAGCAGAACGTCGGGTTTTACCAACCATTTCCCATACCGGAGGGGCCATGGGAGGCGATTAGCATGGATTTCGTTTTGGGTTTGCCGAGGACTCAGTGAGGAGTTGATTCCATCTTTGTGGTGGTGGACAGGTTTTCGAAGATGGCACATTTTATTCCATGTCAGAAGACCAGCGATGCAACACACATGGCGAACTTGTTTTTCAAAGAGGTTGTTAGACTGCATGGATTGCCAAGAAGCATAGTCTCGGACAGGGATACCAAATTCATAGGTCATTTTTGGAGGACGTTATGGAAGAAGCTAGGAACTAACCTGGCATTTAGTTCTTCTTATTATCCACAGACGGATGGACATACATAAGTGGTCAATAGGAGTCTGGGAGACTTGTTGAGAAGTTTGGTGACAGAGCACCATAGCAGCTGGGACAATGTGTTGCCACAGGTAGATTTTGCGTACAATGATTCTGTGAATCGGAGTACAGGAAAAAGCCCATTCTAGATTTTGTATGGGACACAGCCAAGGGGAGTTTCTAAACTTAGGGAGTCAGAACAGGCTACAACTAGCAGTGCTAGTTAAGAGGATTTCGCTGAGGCGATGGAGGAACTTCACACGAAGGTGAAGCAGCAACTGCAGAAGTCAAATCAGGAGTATAAACGCAGAGCAGATCAACATCGGAGACAACTTCAATTTGAAGTTGGTGATATGGTTCTGGAACACTTGAGGAAGGAGAGATTCCCAAGGGGAACATATAACAAGCTCAAGATGAAGAAAATTGGGCCATGCAAGGTCCTGAAGAAATTTGGCGAAAACGCTTATGAAATTGAGTTGCTAGATGGCATCGGGATATCTATGATTTTTAATGTTTCGGATTTATACCCATACAGGGCTGGAGAAGCAGAAACTGGAACTGACGAACCAATGATCCAGTGGCAGAAGCAATTACCAGTTGCAGAGAAGCCGCAAATGGAGTGCATACTGGACAAACGAGCGGGAAAGAGGACCAGACGAAAACAATATTTTGAATATCTGGTCAAATGGAAGAACCACCCAGTGGAAGATGCTAGTTGGGAGACATAAGAAATAATTCAGAAGCATGGACAGACCATGCGGGAGCTCATGGACAGGAGCCCATGAAGATTTTCAAGTCGAGGAGTATGATGCAGGAGCATCACTCACTCATCAAGCGAGCAAGCGCATGGAGCAGAAAAGACAACTGGATAAGCCACCACACATTTTGAAATATCTTGGAAGTTGTTGCGCCGCTCTTTATTGAAGTCATTCATAAAGAAGCGCTCTTGTATTGTAAAGGGGACCTTGAGCCTTTAAGCTCATGTCCTTAGGTAGATGAGGCATTTAATTTAATTAACGCTGGTAGATAGGAATTTAATTGTAGATTTGATAGTTGTAGAATTCGAGAGGAAGAACGAATATAGACACCCTCCTTTGTACATTGTATATTCATTGAAGCAGGGAGAGAAGAGCAACAGAGAACTTGTGTATAGAACCACCATGTACATATATTGAATTAATAGAAAAGATTTGATTCAATTTCATGGTTGTGTTATTTTCTGTGTATTGTTGATATTACGCTCATGAGTATTTGCTTCCTGTTATGCATTAGCTTTTATATGTTGTGTATGTGATTTCATGGTTGATCGGAAAACTGAGAGAATGAGTGAATGAGTTTCAATTGTTTCTCTAAGTGAGCCAGAGAATTCCTGCAAGGAGTGCAGTTGAATTTGTCCGCAAGGAGTGCGTGACTGCAGCGTTTACTTAGGGATAGATTTTGTTTCTATTCATCTCAGAAGTGCAGATTTGGCACCAGAGCCGTGAAAGGCATGCACAGGCTAGACGAAGACACAGAGTTGCGATTCTGAGCAAAGAATTGAAGGATCGAAGAGTTCCAATACTAAATCGTATTTGGAGATTTGCTGCCAGGGGTGCGTACAACAAGTCCTCACAAAGACTTCTGAAATGAGGAAAAGCTCAGGAGGAATAGGCCTACAGTTCACTGACGGGGAATTTCATGGGTGTTGTAGAAGGCCGAGAGAAGCCCCACAGGTTGGCTAAGTAGTCGAACAAATCTTCCCGGAGGAAGCATTTGACTCATCTCGCAGGAGATATCGAAGGAAAGACTGACGATTGAAATCTCCTGGAGAGATTTCACGATAAGTCAACGACCATTGGATCTTGCAAAGCTGAAAGAAGGTAAGAGGCATGAACATTCATAGGTTCGAAGTCCAGGAGGAAGTGGAGCAGTTGATCTGGAGTCACAGGGACCATCAAATCACATGCGACATCGCATATCGGCATATCGCAGGTTGAAGCACTAAGACACTGGAACGAGAGTAGCGATATCCCGAGAGGATCACCACCATTTATCGTGTTGACACGTGTCAAAGAATCCCAGAGGATCGGGGTTCGGAGAATCGGGATTCTCGATAGAAAAGAACTCTCGCAGGTTGGATTCACGATCCGTGATATCCCGACGGTGACGTGGCAGTGTGGGACCCCAGAATCTAGTGGAGTATAGGTGGCATTGTATCGGAAGATCGACACATCGGGGTTCGGGGTTTGGAAACTCAGAGTGTCGACATCGCGAGTAGCGATTTCCCGACAGGGAGAAGTTCTAATAGCGGAGGGGAGTCAACGTTGACTCGCATCGGACTTCGGGAAATCGTGAGGTGAGAAACACACGACCACAGGATTCGCGAAATCATGAAGTCCGATTTCCCGATTGTGAAGGGAGGTCAGGAAGGTGTTGCTGTGGGTGAAGAATTCCCGACGGGGAATTAGAGGAGCGTTGACGCTCTTCGGGCCAAAGTCAGAGAGGGTCCTGGTGAACGCGATCGTTCTCCGAGGAGTCTGGGAAGGTTGCTATCAACATTGAGGTGGATCGAATGACAATCGATGTTGAGGTGGATCAAGAACAAGTCGAAGGTCGAGGTGACTTGATCAAGTAAATTCAAAGTTGAAGGTCAAGGTGAGTTGACCAGGTAAAGTCAAAGTCAAAGTTCGATGTGGTTCGACATGGTAAATACATCGACAATAAGTCAAAGAGGTAAACCAACGAGAGGTCGATAGGAGGGCGTGTGGAAACTGATTGAAGACTAAATGAAGGTCGAATGGTAATCGACAAGTAATATGACTTGGTAGTCACCTGTAACAGAATCCCCAGATTCACGATATTTATAGCCAATGATCTGCACAGATATGTAACTATTTTTGGGTCTATTTTCTTTAGGGTTTTTCCTACTGTAAATCCTATAAAAAGGGTTTGTTGTAAGGCTATACAAGTTGATTTACTGAATCTTTAGATTATGAATGGATAACTTCCTAGAATCTATAACCCTAGAGGTTGTTGGTCATGTATATGTAAGATGAATTGGAAACAGGGTTGTTCTTGTGTAAGCAAGAGGGTATGATGTCGATTATTCCTTAGGTGTGGACCAATATTAGACATGTAACCTTTTATTCCGAATAAATAAGACAACAAGATAGTATAATTCTCAAGGAATGTTGGTTTTCCATGTTTTTCTTTCCAGGGTAAAATCTCTATATACTGTGTGTTTTCTTTGTCATTTAATTTCTTTATTATATATTTGTTTCTCTCCTCTACTAGGTTTAGCGTGGAAGTGTCATCAATTCCTAACACTTGTATATCATGGTTCGCTTCCAAAACCAATACTCTTATGCCTCAGGTGGTGACGAGACACTTGAATCAACCTGCCTTGAGTCAATTGTGGCATGCTTATGTCATACTACTACATTTGTCTCTATCCAAGGAGTCACACCACCCTTGGTCTCTTGACTTTTGGACTATGTGAAGTATGTCATATTGTGCGATCTTTTTATGAAAAAACTTTCATTGTGAAATGACTCTCATACCATTTGTCATGGCCCCAATATTCATGCCCAAGTCCAACCTTGGCATATAGTCTATGTGAAACACAACGATGATTCTTCCTTGATAGCTTGGCTCAACAAATTATAGTTCACCCATACTATTTCTCTTCAACTAGAGCATACCCATACTCTTTTATAGGATACAGACTAGTCACATCCTTAGTATATGCAACTCAGTTGTATACTTAGACATTTTTTAAGTTAGTTTAACACTTATTCAATTTTGGATACAATAGAAAACATGTGAAACACAAGGGACATATATAGTGTGGGAGACACCAATGGTGCCTGATAACCAACTTCATTTATTTATATTTTGAAACAAAAAGAAAGCTTTACAATCCCAGTAACAAAGATGGGCAAAGTCTCTTGACTCTATATTACACATCAGAACTATCCCGACCTGCGATTTTATCACATCAAGACTCTCCTTTGTTCTTTCTCCCTGCCTCATCCTAAGGTATAACCCACTACTGTTCCTAGACAAAGATATCCATCTCTTGTCTTTACTTGGTTTTCCTTATCTATGTTTGGCTTTGTGCCCTTTCATTTATATGGACTCCAAGAGTCACTTTTGTGTAATGTCACATATCTTGTCGCACCCCTTTATTAATCATAACATTCAACCAATCATAATTCCCCTTCATGGAACTAATGTGCTCATCTAAGTCCACGTTCCCATCAATATTTCATCTCTTGGATCGACATGCCCCATCCTTGGGAGCATGCCCCTTATATTGCGCTCTTCCTTGTGTCATTCGTCACAAATATCAGTGGTGTGCTGATGGATTCGTTCAATCTCTCTAGCACTCTGATGTTTCTAAAGGAAGACAGGTCCACTCCTTGGGTGTGTTCCCAAGTTGCCCCACCCTTTCCCAAATGAAACTGAAGTCTTTGTCGTTCGCTGCAAGCGAATAATGGTGCCTTCCCCCTTTGGCGTGGATTTCCCCACTGTGCCCCATGGTGGACCTTCCCACATTATGTTCCCAACCGATCATTTACACCTTGTGCTCTTCATCCATTTTGTTGCCAAATATTGCCAAGAAGAGCGCTCTCTTGGTGGCTTTCCTAAAAGGCCTTACACAAATAAATCTTATATCTTATTATGAAATATGCCTAAATTATAATTTTAAAATCACATTATTATTATTATTGTCTAATTAAAATTATATATATATATATATTTCAAAATTTTCAACAAAATATTAAAAATAAATTTATATAATATATCTAATTTTATTTATATTTAAACTTTTAAACTCACATCTATATTTTTTAATTAGCCAATTTGTTTTGAATTTGATTGAGCATAGTAAATATAACTTAAATAAAACAAAAATTGAATAAGTAGAAAACTACAATTAAATTTTAAAACTATATTTAATATTTTATTATTTAAAGAATAGAACTTAAAAAAATAAATGTCAAGAAAAATTGTAAACCATAATAGGAAACCAATATATAATATATGTGTAACATCCCGCTCTAGTGCACTAAGCGAACTTATTCTTTGAGGGAACTTTCTCGCAAGTGATCCAGATTATTATGATATTAAAACATTTGACTTTGATTATGATGTGTCATGGGTAGATGACATGTTGTTTTACTGAGTGTGCAGGGTTTGGACCTTGAGGATGCAGAGGCATCGATGGAACCCCTTGGACTCTGGATCGAGTCAGGGAGTGTGCTATTGGGGTTTGATTGATTTACTATGATATTAATACATTTTGATTAGATGATATGATGTGGACATGTTCTAACATGATTTGTTGATGATGTAGGCTGACGATAGCTTGCCAAACAGACTCACATATGGAGTAAAGGGGTCACACACGATTACCAGAGAGGTTGAGGGAGAGGTGTGGACAACAACCCTGCCACATCCTACTAGCACTCCCGTCGTGGCTTGAACTGTAGGTTAACGATTACCTAGTTCGAGAGGACCCACGATGCCCTGAGGGAATACTGCGACAATCGCTCACAATGATTCTAAGGGGCACGCAATAAGGCGGGGGATTTATTCCTTAGAAGTCCTTAGTCTCCCACAAGTTCACCTGGTGGAGTGTTGACTCCAGGGGTTATTGATGTCTACCAATCAGTCAAGAGGCGAGTGGCACCCCTGGAGCACGTGGTGTGTCCTGAAGGGCACGTTGCGCAAAAGAAACACAAGAGGTGACTGGCACCCTTGGAGCACGTAGTGCATCCTTAAGGGCACATCGCGCAAAGGAACATATGAGGCGAGTGGCACCCTTGGAGCACCTAGTGTGTCCTGAAGGGTACATCTCATTGATGATGATAGAGGGAGGAACCTAGATGACTCTAAGACCGACAACACATTAAGAAATTTTTTAAACAACTTCCCTAATTAAATGTCGCAAAGTTCAGAATCTATGTTCTAAGTCTAAAACTTCTCTAGGGGCAAAATTTTGTCTACCATTAAGAAAATATACATATAAAAATAAAATAATAAAATTTAAACTAAAAACCACTTAAGTAATAGTTTTGGTCTTCATAAATTTTGGGGGTAAAATGAAGGGAGTAAGAAATTAATTAAAATCAGTGGATATAAAATGTCGAGAAGAAATTAATTTATTTTAACTTTTGATAATTTAAAAGGGTACTAAATTAATAATAAAAGTAAAAAGAGGATAATTTGCACAACTATATTTTCTAGATCAAATAAAAAGGAATGAAGGAAATTTTAAAAATTAGGAAATTAGAGAAAGGAGGTAACCTGAAGAGGGAAAGAGGGGAACTCATGGTAAAAAGAGGGAAACCAACTTAGGAAATAATCTACATTTAAGAAACATCTAATTTTCAGCTAATTTAGCAATTTCTTTTTAGGGAAAGCTTTTAAAACCTGTAAGGGAATCTAGGGACACCTAGAAGTAAATTTAGGAGTAACTCTAGGTGGGTGAGGGAAATGAGACAATTAATAAATTAAAGAAAATAATTATTGGAGGAATGTGGGGGATGGATGACACTCATACGAAGGAGAATTTTCAGATTTTTTTTTATTAAAAATTAAAATTTAATGAGATTTAGGGAAAGAATGGAAGTGCTAAAATTATATAAAAGAGAGCCAAGAGAAGGAAGAGGGGATTGGCTGTTAGCGTAAGGTTACGCTATCAGATTAGTGACTTGACTGATTTACTTGTGGGAGTTGGGATTTCCCAGCTCGAAGAGGAGTGGTAGCTCGGCCTTGCGTGACGAGCTGGGAGCTAGATGTACCCTTTGGAAAGTGTGTGGCCCCTTTGCAGCTCGGGGAGCTAAGGGGGAGACAGAGTACCCCTAGCATTGGCTGGGAGGTACCAGTGTAGTCTCGACAGTCGACGAGCGGGAGAAACATGGAGCGCGCGGACGACACTCGGGAAGGCGAAAAGGAAACAATACATTTTTTGTTGAATGATAAAATGTTGTAGGAATTACGATTTAGATCTGCATTATGTAGTGCATAGGTAAACTGATTGTTTGTCTTGCCTCGGATGTGTTTGAACCGGCCATTTAGTGTTTATGATGAACATGATCTCTTCTTCTATGCTTGATGGCGAGTTGTGGATCGATTAGTTTTTTTATTATTATTATTTCTTATAGGATTTGTTTAACCATAACATCTCCCCTGTTTATTGAATGGTCGGTCTACTCTATACATTTTCTAGATAATTGTTTTAGTCCTTAATTCTTGGGAAGATTGTTCAGAAATTTCGTTGAAATGTTAAGGACAGAAATGTAATTCCCCTCCTAGTGCCTTGTATAGCGATTTGTTTGTTCTACGTTTTATTGATTGACGGCTCCCTACCCAACGTCCTTCTTTTACCCGACAGGCATCTCTTCTCCTTTTGAGAGTTTTAAATAAAAAGAAAGGGGGCTAGTCTAGCACTTCGATTTCAATGTTTGGATAGTCGTCTATCCTGTTACTTCTAGGTGTGGGTAAGGGTAGTGTTTTACCTTGGGCCAGTTTGAGCTAAACTTTTACTGCATTATCCGTCTAATCACCACGATTTGTTGTTTAAAATTGTTTCAAAAAAAAATGGCAACGTAGGTTTACTTCCTGGCATTTCAAATTTTATTTTATGATTGCACAACCTTGCCACACCGTACTACTAACCGAGAATTCAGTTACAGTCTTACAACCCCTTTTTATTGCCTTCGGTTTAGTGATTATTTCACAGGAAATTGATTGATGGTAAAAACAACACATAAATTGTTACCATATACGTTGGTTTTTGTTATTATTTTCTTTTCTATTAAAACGCAATAAACAAAATTTGCAGTAAGAGAGTATGGTTGGGAGATGGGAGCGATAAAATTTAAGGAGGCCTTTTTATACCCTCTGTTTCACCTCGCATTTGAACTTCATTAGCTATTATTACCTCATTGATTATCGCTGGAGGGGCCTGTTAACCAGTTGACTATAGTTCTGAGTTGATTTAGGAAGAAGGGCCTCTCGGTCGATAGGTGGGACGCTCCAGTTGTTAGCTAATACAAGAACCACGAATTTACCCTACAGTACAGTCTCACATGCGCATGGGATGACCTCTTATATCGGTGCCTGGGCTATGCAAAGTCTTCTAGTTGGTATGGTGTGCCCCCCTTTTCCAGAGTGCAGTCGACACCGTCTAGCCATCTACCTTCAAGTGGCGTCATTCCCAAGGCGAAGAATCTAATTCCATCCTTTTTATTTGTTTCCCAAACATAAGTTTTATTTACAACGAATCATCGCTAGAGGTGGGTGAAGATTCCTGGCATGAGAGTTACTCTCTTTGCAGCGATTCCGTTATTATTTGCCTCAACAATAAATCTCCCTCCTCTCAGCCAGCGATTTTCCTTTGGATGCCAGCCATCGCCTTTTCCCAGCCCTTGGACAATGCTAAGCCTATCAGGTGGAAAACAATTATTTAGTTCTTCATGCTTCTCACTGCGGGGTGACAGGTTTCTAATGTCGCACTGATTTTTTAATTATTCATTGCATTTAATTTATTCTGACGGGCTACATTTATGGAATTAATGTTAATGTTAATTTTGAATATTGCGTCAATTATGGATTATGATCAATGCGTTGTTGAGTCAATTATTGGTTCATAATTAATGTATATAGAATTATAAATTTAGATCTTTGAGTGAAGGTCAATGTGAATTTTAAAATGAATGAGTTAAATGATTTTAGAGTGTTGTGTTAATTATTGAATTATAATTATAGATTAAATGTTATTTTTTGATTTAAATGATAATTTACATCTATTAATTATTTTGATTATAATTAATGAATGCGTGAAATGATTTTAGAATATTGCGTTAATTATTATAATTATAGATTAAATGTCAATTTTTTCTTTAAATGATAATTCATAACTATTCATCTTTTATTATAATTAATGAATGAGTTAAATGATTTTAGAATATTGCGTTAATTATTAAAATTATAGATTAAATGTTAATTTTTTCTTTAAATGATAATTTATAACTATTCATTATTTTTGAATAAAATTAATGATTAATTATTTTGTTAAATGTTAAACCAGTCAAAGTTCAGACTTGCACAATAAGGTCCTTGAATGTTAATTTAGAGGGTACCTTGATGACAAATTATGATCTAAAGTTGCGCGATGGAATGGACTTAAGACTAATGTAGATTGTAATCATTTGTTTAATTAATGTTGTACTCGGTCGTAAACTTTTGTGTGCTTGGTCTTCTTGTGTCGGGCAGGACATAGACACCTCCATGTTCCTCAGAACAGTCGCCATCCCTGAAACCTTAAATGGTTAAAATCGATGGAAACCTGGGCTTGAGAATTGCTTATGTGTCTTGGAGGTCCTAACCATTGCAGGGTAGGACAGATGGGTAGTCAGTCTTATTTATTAGTCATTTGATTGTCATTCATTGCATGAAGATACTTGATGTGCATCCTAGGTCATCATGTTGTGTTCGTCATTGTATGCGTCTTGTTCATCACCGGGCGACGACACAAAGTTGAATGTGTTTATTACCCTTGTACACACGCGCACACACAAATTGAAAAAGGGAAAAAAAAATTACTTGTTATAAGAGGTCCGTTGTCGTAATGAGGAGGTTCGTTACATTTTATTATTTTATTATTTAAAGAATAGAACTTAAAAAAATAGATGTCAAGAAAAATTGTAAACCATAATAGGAAACCAATATATAATATACGGAGTTTTGTTACCAAGAAAAAAATTTACTTGCTATAAGAGGTCCATCATCGTAATGAGGAGGTTCGTTACATTTTTAATATTTTATTATTTAAAGAATAGAACTTAAAAAAATAAATGTCAAGAAAAATTGTAAATCATAATAGGAAACCAATATATAATATATGAAATTACAATTCACTGCTTGAAACCAAACTAGAGTGGTCCTTTCCCTCCCTAACGAAACTCCAAATACCGGTTAGAATTTTCAAATCCAACGAGCCAAAAAAAGATTTTATTTTATCTTTTGTGTGCAAAGTAAATTATAGATGTTGCAGATTGAACCGAATGATTCAAACAACTCTTCTAAGGAAAATTATTGAAGATAATTCCCAATCCGATATACAACAAAGTTTCTGATTGACTTTTTCAAAGCCTTATTTCATGAAGTGCAATATCAAGTCACTTCATCCATACATAGGTAATGTGCAATCCCATCACTTGAGGTAGAGATCCCATCCATGGAATCAACGTTTATAACATATTCATTAACCCAATTATACCATACCATTGCCAGAGTCAGAGGAACGATCCATGGAATAAACATTTTATAACACATTCATCACCCCAATTATCCTATCAATTTTTAGATCACTTTTTGAATTCGTGGACTTAAGCTCCATCGACAACACAAGATGTTTTGATCTACATAAATTGGTGAAGTCTTTTCAATCATCTCACATGATACAATCTATTTGTAGTTTTCTTTTATGTGAGTTAATGTTTAGATATAGATTGTCCCAATAAATAATGTATGCAAAATGCATGAGTTCTTTTCCAAAATAAATTGTCGTAAGTGTTCAATCACGAGGAGTTAATTGTTTGTTCTATGAGGCTATGTAATGTTATGAAGATCAAGGTTGATCACTAGTGAATGTCACTTTTCTGTGCAACTACCTCAATAACAATTTCTTCTTTCTATATGCATGGATTGTAAGCTTGATTCTATGATATTGTGATTTAATCATTTTCTATAGTGTTATGATATTCTAATTGAACGATTATCTAGTCCAGAGATAGGCCGGCATAGGTCCTTCATTTGGTATCAAATATGGTTGTTTTAGGGTAATCATGTCAAACTCTAATTCCTTGCCCATTCCAAAATTTAATGGAAGTGATTATGATTGTTGGTGCATCAAGATGATGACATTTTTATAGGGAAATATCTATGGGAGATTGTAGAAATGGTTTATGCAGAGCCAACAGATTGGACCATTCTTAATGCAAATGGTAGAGTAGCTAAGAAGGAATATAGAAACAAGAATGCTCAAGGTTTATTTCATATTCAAATTGCTCTTGATAAAATCCTATTTCCAAGAATTGAAGGTGCAAAGAAAACATAGGATGCTTGGAAGACTCTACAAGAAGCTTACCAAGGCAGTGATCAATTGAAAGTTCTCAAGCTACATACATTGAAAAGAAAATTTGAGAATTTGAAGATGCAAGAAGTTGAAAATGTAAGTGATTATTGTGTGAGAGTAAAATATGTAGTCAATAAGATGGCTACTCTTGAAGAAATTGTGGACAAGGAGGTTGTGATTAAAAAGGTGTTGAGTTCTGTAACACCAAGGTGGAACCATGTTTCCATAATCATTGAAGAAAAAAAGGATTTGTCTACTCTTCAGTTTGATCACCTAGTTGGATCTTTTATGTCTCATGAAGAAATATTGACATATTCATTTGGAGAAAGTTGCAAGAAATATTTTTCTTAAAAATTGCAAATTACAAAGAATGAAGATGCCAACACTAGCAACAAAAGCAACCAAAGACAACGTAGAGGTCAAAATAAGAATTATCCAAGAGGAAGAGGTGGTTCAAGAAAAAGAGACAGAGGCATATTTGATAAAAGAAATATCCATTTTTATTATTATAAAAGGTATGGTCACTTTGAAAGGGATTGTAGATTAAAATAAGGTAATAATAAGAAAGGTACTAAAGATATTTGGTATTTAGATTCATGACAAAGATAAAAATGGTACTAAAGATATTTTGTATTTAGATTCAAGGTGTTCTAACCACATGTGAGGAAATAAGGAGCTATTTTCTATGATGGATGAGAGTTTCAAATCCAACATCAAGCTAGGTGATGACAAAGCATTGGAGATTGCTGCAAAAGGAGATACAGAAGTCCATACTAAAGAAGGTATGAAAAGTGTTAAAGACATTCATTACACTCCACAATTAATGAATAATTTATTGAGTGTTGGCAAATTGTGTGAGAAATATTATAAGGTGGTGTTTGAAAATCAACAATGTACAATTTATGATAAGAATCCAGGCAATATGGTGGTTACAATTGTGCCTATGACAAAGAATAGGATGTTCCCATTGATGTTTGGAGATCAAAACAACCATCTTGCCAATATGGCATATGAGGGAAAAAGTTGGTTGTGGCATTTCAGGTATGGACATTTGAATTTTCATAGTTTGAAGATTCTAACATCAAAATAATTAGTTTATCGTTTGCCTAAGGTTCAAGAACAAAAGGATATTTGTAAAGGATGTGCTAAAGGAAAACATGCAAGAGAGAATTTCCAAAAGGAAATGCATGGAGGGCCCATTATCCACATCAATTAGTTCACTTAGACATTTGTGGTCCTATGTAGACAAAGAGTTTGGGTAATTCATCATATTTTATTACTTTAATTGATGATTACTCATGAAAGTGTTGTGTTTATTTTTATATGACTAAGGATGAATCCTTTGATACATTCAAAAGGTTTAAAGCCTTTGTGGAAAATGAAAGAGGTTGCAAAATCAAGTGCTTAAGGAATGATCGTGGAGGGGAATTTTTTTCAAAATCTTTTCATAATTATTGTGATATGAATGGCATCAAAATACAACCCACCACTGCTTACACACCTACAGTGGTCGAAATTTCAAGAAATATGTTACAAACCAAGGGATTAAGTAATTCTTTTTGGGGTGAACCAATTGCTACAGTTGTATATATTCTCAATCGATGTCCCACAAGTGCACTTGATATGATGGCTCCATATAAAGCCTTGTATGAAAAAAAAATCCTATTTTTAATCATTTCAGAGTCTTTGGTTGTTTAGCCTATGTCCATGTAGTTGATGAAAAGAGAGAAAAGTTAGATCGAAAAAGTGAGTCATGCATTTTCGTTGGATATAGTGAACGAAGTAAGGCTTACAAGTTGTATAATCCCCTCACTAATAACATTGTTGTGTCAAGAGATGTGATTTTTTATGAAAGGGGATTTATGGTCATCAAAAAGGACATGATGATATGTCTAAATCCGTTTTGGATA
The DNA here is from genome assembly GCA_009831015.1 of Picea engelmannii. NCBI lineage: Eukaryota > Viridiplantae > Streptophyta > Pinopsida > Pinales > Pinaceae > Picea > Picea engelmannii. The sequence goes on from ML777796.1 coordinate 360,471, forward strand.
GGGATATTATTGATGATATTGATAATGAGAATCCCAATAATATTTTAGTTCCAAGTGCTACAAATCCACCAAGTAGCCCCTCATCTAATTCTTCAGTTCCAAGTGCAATCCCAACTTCAAATTCAAGTTCTGCAAGGAAGGTAAGAATATTAAGTGACATTTATCAAAGGAGTAAAAGTCCAGCACATAAATAAAATCCAATAGGTGAGATAATAAATCTTTCTTTACCTCGCAAGGCTGATTTTGAACCATCATGTTTTGAAAATGCATGTACTAATGAGGTTTGGGTGCAAGAAATTCAAGAAGAGATAGATTATATTCACATGAATGATACTTGGGAGCTTACATAACTTCCACATGACAAGAAAAATATTGGTACTAAATGGGTCTACAAGAATAAGTACAAGAGTGATGGGAGTGTTGAAAGACACGAGGCAAGATTAGTTGATAAAGGATTCACATAGAGGTATGGAATTGATTATAAAGAGACATTTGTAGCAGTAGCAAGACAAGAGATTGTTAGAATGAAGATTTCATTAGTAGCTCAAAAGAAATGGAGGATTCATCACATGGATGTGAAAAGTGTCTTTTTGAATGGGTACTTAGAAGAAGAAGTGTTTGTGTAACAACCACAAGGATTTGATGTGCAAGGAAAAGAACATCAAGCCTACAAGTTGAAGAAGGCTTTGTATGTATTCAAGCAAGCACCAAGAACATGGTATGCTAGGATTGATGGATATTTTCAAGAGAGTGGATTCAATAGAAGTACAAGTGAACCTACACTTTATTACAAACAAGAAGGTAATGATATTCTTAATGTAAGTATGTATGTTGATGACTTATTATATATGGGTAGTAGTTCTAAGATAAATGATGGATTCAAAATTGCTATGATAAATGAATTTCAGATGAAAGATTTGGGTCTCATGCAATATTTTATGGGTATGTAGGTTTATCAAAATGAGGACGAAATTTTCATTTGTCAAACAAAGTATGCAAAAGATATGTTGAATAAATTTGATATGGTAGAGTTTAAACCAACCTCCACTCCAACTGCTCATGGAAGAGATGATGGTGCTGAAATATTTGATGAGTCAACATACAAATGTATTGTTGGAAGTTTAATGTTTCTAACCCACACAAGACCTGATATTGCTTATTCAGTTTCTCTTGTTTCAAGATACATGATAAATCCATTTGAAATGCATATGAAGGCAGCCAAGAGTATTTTGAGGTATGTGAAAGGAACTCTAAATTTTGGTATTCATTGCTACACTTCTAAAAGGTTTAATCTTGTTGGCTTTAGTGATTCTGATTGGGGAGGTAGTTTGGATGACCGAATGTCTACATCTCATAATTTTTTCTCTTTTGGTTCGGATTTGATAACTTGGAGCTCAAAGAAGCAAAGTATAGTTTCACTTTCATCCACAAAAGAAGAGTATGTTCTAGTCACCTCAACAGGTACACAAACATCATGGCTTAGAAAATTTCTAGAAGAAATTGGAGAGAAACAAATTCATCCTACAGTGATATTTTGTGATAACACTAGTGCCATCAAAATGGCCAAGAAAGGCATATAAAGACTCAAAAACAACTTGCAGACATTTTCACTAAGGCAATTGCTAAAGTCCAATTTTTGAAGCTTCGAGATCAGATTGTGAGTGACATGATGCAATCTATTTGTAGTTTTCTTTTATGTTTGTTAGTGTTTAGATATAGATTGTCTGACTAAATAATGCATGCAAAATGCATGAGTTGTTTTCCAAAATAAATTATTGTAAGCGTTCAATCAGGAGAAACTATCTATTTTTTCTATGAGGCTATGTATTGTTATGAAGATCAAGGTTGATCATTAGTGAACTCACTTTTATGTTCAACTACCTCAATAATAATTTATTCTTTCTTTATGCATGAATTGTAAGGCTGATTTTATGATATTGTCACTTAATCATTTTCTATAGTGTTATTTGAATGCTTATCTAGTCCATAGATAGGCCTTCATCCGTCACGACAGCCTATAATGATGGAGTTGATTCAAAATGCTAACTTTCTAAAGCACAGAAAAACAAAGCATAGAAATTACCAACGCTTTCTCCATTTGTTACTAGCATAGAATTGGACCATTTCCCCCGAGCTGGAATTGGTCCGAGTGGCCTCTGCATCATCGTTCTCCAACATCCACAACAAATGCTCGAACAACACCAGTTAACACGCCACTAAGAAGTCGTCCCCAAATCTCTCAACGATGCATGATTCAGATAATGGGCACTTGTGAACTATCGTCTCCTACGCTTGCCAACCTACAATTACCAAATTCGGTTGAATTGGTAAAAGAAATTCTCTTTCCAACATGCAATTAGCAAATTCCGTTGAATTGGTAAAATAAATTCGACTAGCACATCCACAATCATGTGGTTGATTAATGCTGAAAGGCTTATTTCATTCCCACAATCTCAAAGCAGATATAAAAATGAAGGAACAAAACTTGACAATGATAAGAGTGTGGCCACGCACAAGATGCATCCTCCGTTTTTCATTAGCTAAGGCTTGCTTCTGATCGCACTCTCTAATTCAAGCAAGGTCGTCCTGTTTGGAGATGAAGTCGAAGCGAGGGCCGAGGTCGTAGTGGGAGAACCAGTCCTACATTATATTTCTCATTCTCAGATAACACATCTTCTGGCTTGTGCCAATCTTTTACCGAGTTTCAATCATAGGTGATGTGAGACTTAGGGATTCTAACAGGATCCTACAAGAATTTCTTTGAAATCGGACAAAAAAACTCTTTGGGTATTTCTTTATAATTCTCTTTGTTGTATATATGTCATTATCCACTTACCTAGTGTTATTTGGAATTTTTGTAATCTTTGTTAATTAGGTAAAGGTGGCAATCATTGGTAATGGTAGTAAAATATTAATCATATTAAGTAAATGTGAAAAAGTAAACAAGGAAACGTAAGCATTAAAAAATGCATGAAAGTTGTGAACATGAAATCTCATTCATTGATTTAGGAGGACGACTAAGAATATGCAAGCATCTTCAATTGCTAGCCATAAGATTAGTTTTTATAACTAAAAAATCATTAATTGTGCCCATCTTCAATAGATATACACTTTTCGACTTAAAAATACGAAAGTTCAATTCAATACGCGCATTGATTCGCCAATTCGAGTTCAGTACGAGAATATTCGGTTGACCAAATTGCGAAAATTAAAAAGAATGGGGTAAATTGTTAACTAAAAACCCTAAACTCATTTCCCCGTTACATTCCTTTCAACGACCCCATTACATTCTTTTGAACGATAGTAGTTGCAGAGGATCACGGCGGGTAGGACTGGGCATAGCAGTTACGGAGGTTGACGCAGCGAGCACTTGTGCAAGCCATTTCCACCGTCCAGTGGCCCACCAAAAAAGGTTAGTTTGCTTTGTTGACTCTTCTCTTTATTATAGTTGAATAAAATTGAAATTGAAGGGTTAAAAAATTATGGATAAATTGGATAAAGTTTTTTTGACATGTGAATATTCAGCGAAGATAATCAATTGATAAATTGCCTTGACCCATAGACCGATATGAATAACTTTAAAGTTGTGGCGTTATAGTCAGTGAACAAAGCTTCCCATGAAAAAATGAAAAGTTTTGTCAATCACATGAGTTTACAAACCCTTTTCTGCAAGTCATGGGAGGCGGCGGAAAGGAGCAACCATGGAGGGTCTTCCACCGACAACCCCACCTTCTTTGGCCCATCCCTAGAAACCTAGTAAACCGTTGGCTCCGGATTAGGCTGCGCACTCCATGAAACAAAGTACAGTAATATATATATATCTTTTTTGTGCGTGCCTTGTTTCATTTGTTTCTGTAGTAAATGTTGTGGGAGTTTTAGGCATTGTTATATAATTATGGTTGGATTGTTATTTTTTTATTTTTCCAAATATTATATTAATCAACTTATATTATCTGTTAAGTTACACATCTCTCATACTAGGTTGTATACATCTCTTTTTATTCAATAAATAAATAAAATTTCAGCATGGAACATATTTACGATATTTAGTTGGAACTCTTCTTATCATTTTAGCATTTATAACTAAACCTTTCATAACTAAAATCCATGGATGAAAAACAAGGACAAATCCATTTACTAAATAGTATTGTAGAACTGCTTGAACCCAAAACAATTAATTACTTCGTCATTTTAGCATTTATAACTAAACCTTTCATAACTAAAATCCATGGATGAAAAACAAGGACATATCCATTTACTAAATAGTATTGTAGAACTGCTTGAACCCAAAACAATTAGTTATTAGAAATTTTTTATGTTACTCCAACCCTACTCGCCATCAAATCAAATGAAATTTCCATAGAAGCCAAAGGTGAGAGAATTGAGAAGTGGAATTGGGAAAATTTCCGGCACCTGGTATCATACCCTGACTCATAGTTAGGGTACTGAATTTTCTTAGTCAATACGATTTTGACTTTGTCATTTGTTATACCAGGTCAAGCCTTATAACCTTTATTTATAATCTTATAAATCTATGAATTAAAGAATAAATAAATAAATTATTCTTGTCTCCTTAGAATTCCATTTCTTATCAGCACATCATGATGTTTTGTTTATGTCCCTTTGATATCTGTCTAGACTATACGTCCTCTCATTTACAGAATGAATATGGAGAGTCAGATGTACTTAGAATTTAATAAAAAAATTAATTCAGAATTTCCATACTTAAAGTTTGGTTTTTGTTATTGAACTATTCAGATATTAAAGTTTTTAGTTTATTTTGAACGCTTCATAAATTTACAAAACTATAATTTATACAATTTAATAAAATAGCAATAATTTTATTTTTATCAACTAGTCTTAATTCTCTGAACAATGTGTGAAGCAAGTAGATTTTGGTTTTTGTGATTGAACTATTCAGATATGAAAGTTTTTAGTTTATTTTGAACGCTTCATAAATTTACAAAACTATAATTTATATAATTTAATAAAATAACAATAATTTTATTTTTATCAATTAATCTTAATTCTCTAAACAAGGTGTGAAGCAGGTAGAGTTGAAAGTTGCAAACATTATTAATTAAGTATGAGATCTTGTATCGACAATTTTATTAAGAAACTCGATCCTTCATTTCTATGTGAATTCCTTTTAGAAATAGTTGTGCCCAGACTAACGATCTTCTTGAAGACCATTAATAGTGAGGTTCTGAATTAATCCGCCAAGTACCAGACTTTAAAACTGCTACAAGCTCCATTATAATTTAATAGTGAAATTCTAAATTGATTTAATAGTGGCTTTCTCAGAAAAAAAACACTTATGTTATGGTTCTTCATTAATTTTATTGCATTGTTGTGTATTCTTATTTTAAATTTAGACTTTTCTAAAATATTGAAAAAAACAATATAGTTGAGTATAATCGAATTTGTTTGGTACTGAATGGAATTCGAACTCGAATTTGGTAATTATGTTTTCTTATATCCGTCGGGGGCTTCGTCTACTTTGGGATGGTCTGTCTGCATGGACGAGGTTTGATGATCGAGTGCATCATCAAATGAAGGATTCCAAATGAAGTTACTATGTGAACGTCTGGTTGTTCCACCGAAGCTTCGCCACTTCTTGAGAATGCACTTGAACTTGAACTTGTTCACCTTGTGAAAAACAGGAAGCAGATTGGAGTTCGGATTTCGTCTTTTACAAATATCCGACGCAAAAGTCAAATCAAATAAACTCTTTCAGTCAACAAATAAACTCCACGCACTAAACTCTGAGCAGTCAAACAAATAAACTTCCCGCACTAAGTAAACTTCGCCCAATAAACAAAATCCGTTCACTAAATAAAATCCGCGCTGTAAGTAAACTCCGTGCAAATATGGGACCGGGTTCGTTAAAATCAAATAATTACTGTGTTTAATCAAATTAAAAACAATATGGTGAATGCCATCAAGGAACCAAATGTGTTTACAAACTCAAATAAAAAACAAAGTATTAATGGAGTCCGAAATACACAATAATAACTTCGATTCAAAAATTATTTTCAGAATCATCTCTGATTACAATCCGTTTCAGTTATATATACAAACAAAAATGCATTTTCAATCTTATAAAAAAAAATTAATCAAGGTTAAGGCGGCCATCGCTAACAGCCATCGCTAACAAATCCACGGATGGTGTCTCGAGTCCTGAAAATTTAAGCCACCGATTTACCGTTTGCATAGAGGCTACATCCTGGCATACTCCCTCTTAATCATTTCATAGCAAAACGAACTGAAATATGTAAAACAAAATTGTTGTAAACAATGCATTACAGCTTAGAGACCCCAATATTACTTCTATGGATTTTAAACAATTCACTTCCCAAAGGCTTCGTAAATATGTCTGCAAATTGTTCTTCAGATCTGCAGAACTGAACATAAATCTCTTTACTAGTTACCAGCTCTCGAATGAAATGATACCTTGTATCAATGTGCTTACTCTGTTTGTGAAAGACGTGATTCTTTGACAGTGCAATGGCAGATTTATTGTCACAGACAATTTGGGTTGCATCATTCTGGTCATGCAACAATTCATTTAAGACCCTTCTCATCCACACAGCGTGACATACAACTGCAATGGGTTGTCTCTTTGATGCCCATTCCACTGCTCCAGATCCAAGACTGAACACATACCCAGATGTGTTTTTCCTGTCATCAATGGAACCTGCAAAATCACTATCAGTATATCCGATCAACTCAAAGTTTAAACTTGATGTGTATCGGATAGCAAAGTCAGTTTTTCTATCAACATATCTCAGGATCCTCTTTCCTGCTTGCCAATGAGTACTCTTTGGAATCTCCATGAATCTCGAAATCAAACTTACAACAAACATGATATCAGGTTTGGTTGTTGTTAAGTACATAAGGCTTCCAACCAGCCTCTTATATAGACTTGGATCAACATATGATCCCTCATCATACTTGGTAAGTTTGATACCAGTTTCCATAGGTGTTGCAGCTGGTTTACAATTCAACATCCTAAACCTTTTCAATACTTCATTTGCATAGTTAGTTTGACAAATGAAAATGCCATCATGAGATTGATCCACTTCAATTCCAAGAAAATACTTCATCAATCCTAGATCAGTCATCTCAAACTCTATTTTCATGACATTTTTAAAATCATCTACAGATAGATCTCCAGTAAAAATCAGGTCATCAACATACAAACAGACAATCAAAATTTTACCTTCCTGATTTACCTTTGTATACAGAGTTGGTTCACTTGGACTTCTGCTAAATCCAACAATGATCAGGTATTCATCAATCCTGTTATACCAAACTCTAGATGCCTCCTTCAATCCATATAAAGATTTCCTTAACTTGTAAACATTATCTCTTTGTTTATCAATCTCATAACCCGGAGGTTGTCTTACATAAACCTCTTCTTCCAAACATCCATTCAAGAATGTAGACTTGACGTCCATCTCATGCATGATCCATCTATTCTGAGGTGCAATAGCTAAGAGAATCCTCACAGTGTCAATTCGTTCTATAGGAGCAAATGTTTCATTGTAATCAATACCGGGTTATTGACTAAACCCCTGAGCTACACGTCTTTCCTTGTATTTTTCAACTTGACCATCTGCATTCAACTTAGTCTTATAAACCCACTTAACACCAATGTTGTTCTTACCTTTAGGTAAATCTGCAATATCCCAAGTGTTATTTCTTTCAACGGAATCAATCTCCTCATCCATTGCTTTTATCCAGACATCCTCTTTAGAAGGTTCATCAAAACTTATAGGATCACAAGCCATTAATGCAAAATTTGAAAATCCGATCGACTTCTTCATTTTGATCATATAATTCTCTTAATCTTCTAGACTTCTGACCTTTAACTTTGTTTTTCAATGAAGCTAAAGTAGGATTCGATTCACTACTTACCTGCGAATCTAATTGATGTCCACCATGTCTAGATGGCTCACCACGCTCATGAGTTCTTGGCATTCTAAATTGAGATGGGCTGAAATATGGTATTGGCCTTGTTGGACTTCTTGCTGCAGGCGTATGTGCGTTTGGAACAATCTATCCATCTCCTTCAGCCTTCTCAGCTCCATCATTATCTTCACCAGGTAACACAACTCCCTCTAAAATTGATTTGTCAATACTTCCATCCCAGGATTCATCTTCCTTAAATTGAACATCTCCGCTAATTACATATTTCTGGGTGTTGGGATTGTAGAGTTTATATGCCCTAGACTCGTCACTGTATCCAACAAAGATACATCTCTCGCTTATGTCATCCAACTTCCTCCTCATTTCTGCAGGTATATGCGCGGATGCAACACATCCAAAAATTCAGAAATGAGAAACATTGCAAGGCTTACCATCCAAGGCTTCCTGAGGTACATGATCCCTCACAGTCTTGGTCAAACTTCTATTCAAGATAAAAACAAATAAAATAACCGCATATCCCCAATATTCATTTTAAATATGCTTCTCTTTCAACATGCTTCGAGCCATATCCATGATCGTCCGATTCTTCCTTTCAGCCCCTCTATTCTGCTATGGAGTATATCAAGCAGTAAACTTCCTTTTAATTCCATTAAGATCACAAAATTCAATGAATTCATTAAGTTTATATTCACCTACTCTATCATACCTTAGCATCTTAATGGTTCGACCACTCTCATTCTCAACCATAGACTTAATCCTCTTGAAAACTGCAAAGACTTCAGATTTTTGTTTCAACAAATACAACCAAGTCTTCCTACTAAAATCATCAATAAAGGTCATGAAATAGACACAACCATTCAAAGAAGGTGTTTGCATAGGTCCACATAAATCCGTGTGGACAATTTCCAATGGAGATTTTGCTCTGTAGGAAACACCTGAAACAAATTTCTCTCTGTGATGCTTCCCAAGTATGCAGCTCTCACAAGAGCTTGTAGGTTGTTGAATATAAGGTAACCCCTTTACCATCTCTTTCTTTTTTAATAGATCTAAGCCACCAAAATGTAAATAACCATATCTGAAATGCCATAACCAAGATTCATCTAAACTTCCATCTTTATAAGCATTCAAAGAACCACTGAAATCATTTTTGATAACAAGTGGAAACATTCTATTCTTGGTCATCTCTACTCTTGCAATCAACTGTTTGTTAGGAAATTTATCATAGATTGTACATACCTTGTTCTTGAAGAACACTCTATACTTTTTCTTCAGCAGTTGTCCAACACTAATAAGATTTCATTTTAGACCACGCACGAAATAAACATCATCAATATTTATTTTTTTATTATACCTAGTGTAAAGTGGAACTACACCTTTACCATTAACTGTAACCTTACAATCATTTCCCAATTTTACTTAAGACTGAATACTATTGTCAATAAATGAAAATAAATCGCTATTACCAATCATGTGGTTACTGCAACCACTATCCAAAAACCAAATATCATTTGCACTTTCCTGAGTGACATTACAGGTCAAAAACATAGGATTTTGATGATCATCAGAGTCATTTGTGATATGTGCAGACTGTTTTCCAGCATGTGCCTACTTCTTCCAACATTTGTTAGCAAAATGCCCAAACTTTTTACAATAATAGCATTGTACTTTAGTTTTATCATACCTCTGATTTTCTTGCTGCCAAGGTTTGTTGTTGCTCCCTTTTAAATTAGGAGGACTCTCTTGGCACTTCTGCTCAGACTCTGATTCATCTCTATTGTCCCTTGGACCAGAAAATTGACCTCCTCTTCCATGAGTATGAAACCTTCCCCTGCCTATGTTTCTGGTAACATTCAGTTGGGATTTGAAAGCATGCTCCATTGATCCTTCTTCATATCTAGATATCCTAGATTCGTGAGCAATAAGAGAACCAGTTAATTCATCAATTTCCATTAGACTTAAATCCTTAAATTCCTATATGGGTACCACAACAGGTTCAAACTTCTTGGGAAAACTTCTCAGCAATTTCTCGATAACTCTCTTACTCTCAAAATCATCTCCATAATGCCTGAGCTGGTTCACAACACTCATCACTTGAGTCATGAAAGTATCAACACTTTCATTATCCTTCATCTTCAGATTTTCGAAGTCCCTTTTTAAATTTTGCAACTTGACTGACTTCACCTTCGACACACCTTGATAGCTGGTTTAAAGAATGTCCCAAGCCATCTTCGAAGATACAACGCTAGCAATCTTCATAAAAATGGATTCATTTAATCCTTGCTGGATTAATCCAAGAGGTTTATTATCCTTCTTCCTATTTTCCTTTAGCAAAACACGATCAACATTAGACAGAGCCAGTTCTGCTGGAGCATCAGCTGGCTTAGGATAACCATCAATAATATAAGTCCACACATCATGAGAGCGCAAAATTGTCCTCATCTGAATATACCAAGAGTCATATGTCTTCTCCCTCAGAACAGGAACTTGAATCTGACAAGAACTACTACCAGACGCAACCATTTATAAAAATTGATGGAAATTAAATAAACCTTCACGCAGAAAAAAAAAATAACAGGAATAATTTGTAATGAACTTAAGCAATTTCACGATGGACAGCAGGCTCTGATACCAAATGTGAAAAAATAGAAGCAGGAGTTCGGATTTCGGCTTTTACAAATACCCGACGCAAAAGACAAAACAAATAAACTCTGCGCACTAAAATCGACGTAGTCAAACAAATAAACTTCGCGCTCTAAGTAAACTCTCCAATAAACAAAATCGGTGCACTAAATAAAATCCGCAAAGTAAGTAAACTCCACCCAAATATGGGACCAGGTTCGCAATACGTAAAATCAAATAATTATTGTGTTTAATGAAATTAAAAACAATAACAGAGAGAACACCTTCGAAATACACAATAATAACTTCGATTCAAAAAATATTTTGAGAATCATCTCTGATTACAATCTGTTTCAGGTATATATACAAACAAAAATGCCTCGTCAATTTTATAAAAAAAAAATTATTCAAGGCAGTAATGGTGTCTCTTGGCCTACAAAGGTTAAAGCGGCCACCGCTAACAAATCCACCGATGTTGTCTCAAGTCTTGAAAAGTCAAGCCACCGATTTATCGTTTGCACAGAGACGTAAAATGATTACATCCCGACACACCTTGCTTAATGTCCGCACCATCCTTCTTCAGCCCTTGTCAAGTTATCGCTTCTTACTTATCCAAAAGCTCAAGTGGATCCCTTGTCCGTTCGTCTTATAATAACTATAACGAGTCTAATTCAGTCCTCTGTCATGGATTTTGGCAATTAAAAATATCAATTCAGCGATATTTAAGAACAGGAAAATATGGGCGATCTATTTTTTTGCTTTCGCGTGAGTTGCAATGAATAAATGGAAGAATGAAACGAACTCTCGACATCGCAATCGATCGTCGGGAGATTGCCGGAACATTTCAGACATAGTAATGTAACGATATAGTTTGTAACATTAGCTAACATAATCTGTAACACAACACAAATCATAAAATAGCAAGTTAATATGTGACATTACATTGAGAAGCCATAGCGTGTATTATCACATAAATGACCAAACGGTTAGGTAATATGTGCCATCGCATTGTTAAACGATATGTCGCATTGTTAAATGATATGTCGCATGAAAAGTAGTCTTAGGTTAAAGGTTCTAAGAAACGATGATATTCATATTATGCAAGATTTTGGATTTCAACAGGAGGTAATTTATTTCTTTTGGATTTGAATTTGTGATTTCTTAGCCGAAAGCATATATTTTTAATCATTAAACTCACTTTTAATATATATTTAAATATAAATTTAAAATTTAATATAATCTTAACCCTAACTTAAATTTAAATAATTTTAATCATATATTAATTTATTAATAAATTTGAAAATTTCTTTTATCAGATTTTAAGCTTCCATCAGTTTGCATTCACAGCATTTAGAGACTACCATAATTTTCAAAAACTCCACGAGCCACTGTTCAAGAACAATATCCAATGGCTGTTGAAAAGAGCGTTGTTGCGAGCAACCGTGTTGACTCCATAACTCTGAGTATACAAATCACCATATCAGATGCACCTGGTGCAAGAGCCATAAAAGAAAAAATCTAATTTCAAAGAATGCAACATAGTTCCATAAGTTTAAGTAAAATGTAATTGTGACATAGGTTTAATTAAAATGTAACATATGTTACATTTACGTTTAACCACCCAGTTAACATAATCGAATTAATTTAAATTGGGGAAAATTGTGCTTTAATTTAAATAAATCTGATAATAGTAATCCTCGTGAATGGTATGAGGGTAATCAAAACTGCCGGAGTAGATTACTAATGAACCTGTACATTCCATGCATAAAAATGTGATTAAACCAAACCCTGTAAATATGTGGATAAAAATGTGATTAAACCCAACTCTGGAATTATGTGCAGTCCTTTTGAATAACAATTATATCAAGGAAGACACTTGCTAGAACAACCACAACACCTAGATCTGTATAAAAAGGAGTCCTTTTGGAATCCATTTATGGTCTACATGTTCAGCCTCACGTAATCTTGCTTTCCATAGTACCTAGTGTCCAACAGTGAATGTGTCACGCATTTTAAAATAACTTTAGTCCCGTGAGGGTTGTTCTAGTGAGAAAAATCCACAAATATGTAAATCCAAGATTACTTGAAGATGACGAGGGTAATAGATCCGTTGTGGTTCAGCTCGAGATCACTATGTACTTCTCATCATGCTGGCTGAACAAAGATCTGCACCATAGGGAGGATCACGAGTGTTAGGTGGGTGTTTCCACCCTTCAAATAACTCAATATATTGTAAACTAAAAGCAAAATGTGAATGGAAATCACGCATGTATACAAGAAATATTTCATTATCGAGCATTCATGCATGACCTCAACTTTGTATTTACGGTGCCACTGTAAGATTTCATTGATTTCTAAGGAAAATAATGAAAAAATGCAGAAATGTAAAGGACCTAATAATTCTATAGGCACTAAAGAAGGAAGACAAAGTAAAACATTCCATGCTTAGTTAAAAAACCCACACTGTAATCCAAATATTGCAAGGTCATTGTACTTAAGTAGCCGTAAATAAAGTGGGAATTAATAATTTATTGGTTGTTATTATGCTAATCACATTAATTACCCTTTTTAAACCATGTTTTCTCATGGAAAAAAGTTAATGGTTGAAATCCTAGCTTTTCATTTATTGTGAGGACTAATCATATTGAGAGTATATAAAATGGTGTCCACAGAAATCACATATATGGTTAAAATCTCATTAATTATGGTGTTTTTGAATAAGTGTAATTTATCGATGCAATTATGAGATTTTTTTTTTTTTTGTAAATAAAAGAGATTGTATTACCTTATAAAAACGTCATGTCAATACATTGTTCAGAGTCTACCATCTATTCTCCCACATGCATGGAAACCAGAACATGTGGCCTACAAAAATTATAGACGTGGCTATTTCCAGAAACCAAGGTTTTAACAAAAACAAAAAATTGACTATAACTCGTTCCTCTAGAACAAAATGATTGAAAAACTAAAGGTGTAGTGAACCCATGCATCCATCATTGTTGTAAGTGAAGACAAACAATTGGTTTTAAGTTGGGAAGGTGCACCGGAGAGGGAGTCAACCAGGAGTTTCATGCAGCGACAGCGACTGAGGATGCTATGATTTTGGAGTTGGTCCTCCATGTTCCGATGCATCTCGAAAATCAGCTGAAGGTGGCCATTCGAAAAACGGTGTGGGTTGAGGGAAGTCTGCTAAGGGCTCACAACCATTTCCTCATGTTGTGTTGTTTTTGCACCAAATTTAGTCGGTGGAGTCTCTTCCATGACTAACTAGTGAGTTACCTCTTGGTAGTCACGACGTTCCTTGTTGTCCAGTCTTTCAACTAGCTGGGGAATTTCTTCCTCAACTACACAACGACTTGGCACCATTGTGGGATGAGTAGTGGGGATGACATTGTCGAAGGGATCTGGTATTGTTGCGGTGGTTTCCAACCCATTTGGAGGAATTTCTTCCTCAATTGGGCAGCCTCCTGAGTTGAGGATGGGAGGTGAGGAGGTGAGTCTGGAATTCTAAGAGGAGGTTGGGGATCCCTAGGCCAATTCTGGTCGGAGAGGGAGGGGATAACATAGATGATCGATGGATTAGAGGGAAATGAGGGGTTTGGGCGATTGCATCGGGCTACAAAGATGTAGTAAGACACCCCTCGTTTGGGCTTGCCTCACTCTCTTGGCATAGTGGAGTTACGACATGGAGGGAGGCAGAGAGGAAAATGAAGAATTTGTTCCAATGATAAGCGGACTATGGGCATGGTACAGGTGAGGAATTGACAAAGAATGGACACCATCAAGGAAAGGGAAGCCTCTCGATAGAGAACAAAGTTCCTAAGGCTAGGAGGCTTAGAATGCCAAATTAAAATGAGTGCCAAATGAAAATGCAGAATGAGAAAATTCTTGTAAGATCTTACCTTCATAGAAACCATTGAGGTGACTGAGAGGAGCACCATGAAGATGAAGGTGACGTCAACCAATTGCATCGTACCTGCTCTAGTGATCCGTAGTTGGTTCAGAATGAGATCCCTTAAATTTCTCTTACCACACTAGCGCATTAACACCATTGTGACTTGAATGATAGGCATGTTGAATCCCCTATCTGCATGAGTGCAAGGTTGCCTCTGCTAGACAAATGTCACCCCATCCAAGGGAAATTATGAGAATTATTAAATTTATTTTTATTAATATTTTTTTGTTGCCACAATTGTTTACACACATCATAGCCATGAACTTGTTAAGTACTAGCATAGCCATGTAATTGTCACTCGTGAACATCGATAGGAAATGACAACATAAGGAGCAATTTAGAACCACTGTACATTTTTCATTCTTTAGGGCATCTAGAATCATGCCATGTAATTTATCATCGTAATCATTTTTCCCATACTCCATACAAACCCTAACAAAACCCTAACCCTAGCATAATCTTAAATGATTTTAATCATTTTAATCATGCATTAATTGTTTTCTAAATTCACCTTTTAGTTTCCATTCGCACCATAATATTTTCAAAAGTCTCCATTCCGCTTGCATTCACACCATTTAGAGGCCTCCATAATTTTCAGAAATTAAACCATTAAAAGTCATCACCATTCATTAATAATATCCAGTTGCCATTTAAAAGAGCGTTGGTTGTGTTCACTCCATAAATATGAGTGTATATAAAAGAAAAACTCTAATTTCAAAGAATGAAACATGCGTTCCATAGGTTTAATTAAAATGTAACATATGTTACATTTAGGTTTAACCAACAAGCTAACAGAATCGATTTCGTTGAAAGTTGGGGGAAATTGTGCTTTAATTTAAGTGAATTTGACAATAGTAATCCGCATGAATGGTATGAGTGGAATCACTAATGCTACAATGTAGTACTAATGAACTACAACATTCCATGCATAAAAACATGTTTAAATCTAACTATGGCCAGGCCAGTCCTTTTGAATAACAATTGTATCAACGCAAACACTTGATGGAACAAAACAAACATGTCCATATAAAAAGGAGTTCATTCTGGAAGAAATGCATGGTCTACATGTTCAACTTAACTATCATATTTCTTTCAATAGTGCCTAGTGTCCAACTGTGAAAGTGTCACGCCTTTAAAAAAAATTTACTCCCGGGAAAGTTTTTCTATGCAGAAAAATCCATTGATTCGTAAATCAAAGCTTGCTCGAACATGAGAAGGGTGATAGATATGTACTCATATTTAGTTGGCTATCACTATTTATTTGTGATCATGTTCAATGAACACAGATACACACCATAGGGAGTATCGCTAGTGTTAGGTGGGTGTTTCCACCCTCGAATAAATCAATATGTCATAAACTGAAAGAGAAGTGTGAATGGAAATCAATATATCATAAACTGAAAGAGAAGTGTTAATGGAAATCAGGTATGTACACATGAAATATTTCAATACAGAGCATATATGCATGACCCCAACATTGTATTTTTGGTTGCAAGGGAGACCCCATGAAACATTTAAATCTCCTACCCTCATTAACCTTTGGTTTCAATCCTTGCATTGCCACTGTATGAATTCCCCTTTAAAATTTCATTGATCTCTAAGGAAAAGAATGCAAAAATGCTAAACTTTAAAGAGCCCAATAACCCCATTGGCAATAAAGAAAAACCTATACAATAAAAAATTAGTTAAAAACCCCACATGGTAAATAATTAAAAAAATTCAGCTTAATTGTACCCTAGGAGCAATAAATAAATATAAATAAAGTGGGCCTTAATAACCATGTTAATAATTATTATGTTAATCATGCTAATCACCTTTTTTAAGAATGCTTGACCATGCATTTTCATGCAAAAGAGTTAATGATTCAATTCCTATCCTTTCATTTATTGTGATGAGGAAAAATATTCACAACATATCAAATCATGTCCACAAAAATCACATATGTGATGAAAAACTTATTAATTTTGATGCTTTCCAATAAGTGTACCCCTATACACACAACTAATCAAATATTCAAAATTTAATTGTGTTGTGTACATCACTTAGAATTAGGAGAAAACCAAACATGTGAGACTACGCTCAAAATCTATTGTATTCAAATGAAGACAGATTACATCATAATATAGGAATCCAAACTACAGAGGTGGTTACAACAAACAACAAAAAAATAGGATCTACATTAAACACTAGTAGAGTTTGTCTACGTATATAACTCTTGCTCCATTATTTCCAAGTCTCCCCCTTAATGGAGAATGGATTGACTTCTACACCTCACATAATATAGGAATCCAAACTACAGAGGCCGTTACAACAAACAACAAAAAATAAGGATCTACATTAAACACTAGTAGAGTTTGTCTACTTATCTAACTCTTGCTCCATTATTTCCAAGTATCCCCCTTAATGGAGAATGGATTGACTTATACACCTTCTAAACAACTCAAACTTAATCTTTCCAAGAGGCTTAGTGAAAATATCAGTAGTATTTTCACAAATATTACAATACATAAGAGCTATTTCATTTGACTCAAACTTTTATCTAACAAAATGAAATTGAGCATCAGCATGCTTTGTCCTTGCATGATAAATAGGATTATTCGCTAGCTTGATTGAACTTTCATTATCACATTTTATCATTGTAGGTTCATTTTGTTCTTCTCCAACATCTTGAAGAAGTCTTCTCAAGCAAACAACTTCACAAGTTGTTGCACACAAGGCTTTATATTTTTCTTTAGTGGAAGACAAAGATACAGTAGGTTTCTTTTTACTGCTCCATGAAACAACCCGAGATCCAATGCCAAACGCATATCCAGTGGTTGATCTTCCATCATCTGGATTGCTAGCCCAATTAGAAGAGTAACCTGTCAACTCAACATCATATGCATCAGCATATTTAATACCATAATCAAGTGTTCCTTTTAGATACCTGAGTACCACCTTGTTGTATTCCAATGGATTTCTTGAGGTTTCGCCATAAACTGACTTAACACACTCACACAATATGCAATATCAGGTCTGGTTGTGGTGAGATAATTCAAACTACCCACCATCTGTCTATACATAGTTCCATTCACCTCCTTCGAACCATCATCACAAGAAAGTTTCACATTCTGTTGCATGGGAACAATAGAAGATTTACACCAATTCTTTTTAAATCTCTTACATACTTGCTTTGACAAAAAAAAGTTTGGCCTGCATTTTTCCAAACTTCAAGACCTAGGCAATAATGTAACTCATGAAGATCTTTCATTTCAAAAACTTGTGACAACTCCTCCTTGATTCAATCAATTAATTTCCCTGCATTTCCTGTAATTATTAAATCATTAACATATAAGGAAATCAATACTATACAACCCTGCTCATCAAATTTGGTATACAGATTTGGATCACTCTTGCTCCTCATAAAACCCTGTTGAAGAAAGAAAGAGTTTGTCTTCGCATACCATGACCTAGGTGCATGTTTTAGTCCATACAATGTTTTCTTTAACTTACAAACTAAGTGTTCTTTCCCATGTTCCACAAACCCTTCAGGTTGAGTAAGGTGAACCTCCTCCTTTAACTCACCATTCAAAAATGAAGATTTAACATCTAATTGTGTAGCTTCCAATGGTACTTTGTAGCTGAAGTAATTAACAATCTGATAGTATTCAATTTAGCTATTGGTGCAAATATTTCAGCATAATCAATAACTTTTGTTTGTGAATACCCCTTTGCCACCAATCTAGCCTTATATTTGTCTATACTACCATCTAATTTAAACTTGGGTTTGTACATCCATTTTCATCCAAAGGGATTTTTATGTTTAGGAAATTCAGTCAATTCCCAAGTATTATTTTTCATTATAGATTCATATTCTTCCTCCATTGCATTTCTCCATTCATCATGTTCATTGGCTTCATTAAAAATCATGAGTTCTATGACATTTGAAATGATACTCATTAGGGCATAGTCTATATGCCTCTCAGGGAGCCAAACCTGTAGTGAATATCTCCTCAACTGATTATATTCCTCCCCACTTTGTGAAGATATGTCCTCACCTCTAGGTGAACTGTGACTGCTTCAAGTTTCCATATCACTAAGTCCTTCTTGCTGTTGTTGTCTCTGCGGTTGTGGCTGCTGCTGTGGTGGTTGTTGTTGTATCTTCTGTGATGATTGTTGTTGTTTTTTCTCTTCTTTAACTCCTTCATCAAGAAGTCTATGTCATTTCTCATGATTGTTGTTGTCATGATTTCCTGCTTCCTTCTCATGGAAAATTACATCTCTACTCGCAAATACTTTGTGAGTAGAAGGATCAAATAGTTTGTATGCTTTGAATTCGGAAAAATACCCAATGAAAATATATTTAATGGATTTAGCATCCAATTTCTTCCTATTCTCCTTTGGAATATGTGCAAAATCCTTACACCCAAATACTTTCAAATTATGAATTGCAGGTTTGGAAACATTTAAGGCTTGGAAAGGACTAATATTATCAAGACACCTTATTGGACTTCTAATCTTTAAACAAATTGCATTATTTATGGTTTCAACCAAAAACACATTCGAGACATTCTTACCTTTCATCATATTGCGCGCACAGTCCACTAGAGTTTTGTTTTTCCTTTTAGAAAGTTCGTGGGTACTATAAACTATTGTACTATTCCATGATCTTTGCAATATTTGATGAAGTCGCTTGCTTAATACTCTCCCCCTTGATCTGAATGAAGGATTTTGATGGATTTTCCTGTCTACTTTTCGACCATGGTTCTGAATTCCTTAAAGTACTAAAAAACATCACTTTTTCTTCTAAGGAAATAAACCCATGTGTATCTCGTGCAGTCATCAATAAATAACATAAAGTAAAATGCACCTCCTAAAGACCTAGCCTACATATGTCCACAAATATCAGTATGCACAAGATCTAGCACATCTCTCTTTGTCCTGTCATGATTAAAGGGGAATTCATCTCAGTGCATATTTCATAATGCACATCTTTCACAAGCAACATTCTCATTCTTTAACATGGGAAGTCCTTCAACCATATTATGTTTCTGTAACAACAAAAAATCATGATGATTGATGTAGCCATACCTTTGATGCCAAAGACTCTCTATTGGCATAGTTCCAGAAGTCAATGCGTGATGTTCTTTGCTGGTAACATCAAGCTTGTATAGTCCTCCTTCTCTAACTCTTGTTGCAACAATTTTGTATTGGTCCAGCAGATCCTTCACTATGTAATATTTTTTGATGAATTCAACCTTCAAGTTCTGATCTATAATGGTGGACACAGAGATAAAAATTTTCTTTATCCCACGCACATACACAAGATTGTGAATGTGACAAAAAGTACCATTCGACAATGTTATTGGAATATCTCTGTATCCATTGATCTAATGAGCGCGATCATTTCCAAGATATATGTTGGCACCATTCTATGTTTCTTTAAAATTAGTATACCAGTTCTTATTACATGGCATATGTATTGATTATCCGGAATCCACAAACCAGGCATCAACATCATCTATTTCGGCAGACAAAGCAACATTAGACACAAATAGTCTAAGATCCTGTGAATCAAAATTCGGGTGTTCACCATTATCATCACTAGAAATAAATGATTTGAGATCATGATTTGAAGATTCTTCTGCATAATTACCTGAATATTTTTTAGGTTTATTCCTAGCCTCATCACTCTTCTTCTTATGACAATCTCTAATAAGATGTCCAGGTCGACCACAAGATTTTTTTTTTTTGACTCATTCTTATTAGAAGGCATACCTTGATTCGGCCTTGGAGATTGTCTTATCTGCAATGAAGTGCCTCCTCTACCACTTTCTCCTGATCTCCCTCTCAAGGATCTCTTATTTTTCCACAGTGTCAAATATTTATTATGAGGCTTCAAATTTGAGCGCCTCTCTTCCTCTTGCAAAGAAATACCTGTCAATTATTCAAAAGTAGGAGGTTTCTCCCTTGCTGCGAGACCTGTTATGAACATCGATAGTCTTCTAGGATACCATTTAAGGTAATTGTGACAAGATTAGTGTTGGAAATTGTTTCCCCTATATTTCCTAGCTTGTCTTTCACCTCTTTAATGTGACCCAAAAATGAACTAACAGATTCATTTCCATCCATCTTAATGCCTAGCAATTTAGTTTTCAAGAACATAATACGATTTGTGTTGCTAGTTTCATATAAATCTTTAAGCGTTGTCCACATTTTAGCAGATGTTTTAGCTTCTCTAATATGTGGAATTATGTTATCTTTAACAGACATATGCAACAATACCTTGGCCTTGTTTTCGTGCTTCTCCCAATCTTGGATCTGTGTTGTTGTTGCACCTGCAACCTCATTTGTTTTTGCTTCATCTCCCTTCGCAATCATCCAAACACCATACCCTTCGATCAGGGTCTGCATTTTGAATTTCTAGTTAATAAAATTCGAGACATCTAATTTGTTGGCTTCGTTGAGGTAGGTCTCTGCTAGCGGATTCTCCATCTCTACAAGTGTCTTCTCATCCAACAAAAAAATGGATCCTTGTATCACCAAACACACTTCAATCCTGAAGGCGGTGAATCACCAAGAACATGAAACTTTTGTCAATTTCCTCCTTTGTTGAGTAGTTCGTCACTCTGCCTTCAAATCCACCAATCCGTCTCTACCTAGACTCTCCGCAAACTCACATTTCCCCACAAAGGAAGCATACAACACCCTTCATACAAAAAACCCTTCACGATTTGGTGTGTACATGTTTGCACCAATACACCAACAACAAATGAAGCAAACACAACTACAATACACTAGCAATAAATGACAATTATGAAGGAATGTAATGCAACAGGTTATTCGGAGTTGGGATAGGCAGGGTCGAGGTGCCTTCCACCTTCACAAATCGATGTACAAGAGATGATTTTGAGAACTTTAATGTGGCAAAAGGTTCTTCAATTGTCGAATTGGATCATTGGGCTACCACAACGAATCGATGAAGGCGCCCACAAGATACCCTATCGGTTTTCTCTTCTCATGGATGAGACTCCGTGTGGCAGCTCCTATAGTTGCAAAAGTCAATGTGTGATGTTCTTTGTTGGTAACATCAAGCTTGTATATTCCTCCTTCTCTAACTCCTGTTGCAACAATTTTGTATTGGTCTAGCAGATCCTTCACAATGCAATATTTTTTTACGAATTCAACCTTCAAGTTCTAATCTATAATGGTGGACACAGAGATAAAAATTTTCTTTATCCTGGGCACATACACAACATTGTGAATGTGAAAAAAAGTACCATTCAGCAATGTTATTGGAATATCTTTGTATCCCTTGATCTAATGAGCGCGATCATTTCCAAGATATATGTTGGCACCATTCTATGTTTCTTTAAAATTGGTATACCAATTCTTATTACATGTCATATGTATTGATGCTTCAGAATCCACAAACCACGCATCAACATCATCTATTTCAGCAGACAAAGCAACATTAGACACAAATAGTCTAAGATCCTGTGAATAAAAAATCGGGTGTTCACCATTATCATCACTAGAAATAAACAATTTGAGATCATGATTTGAAGATTCTTATGCATAATTACCTAAATGTTTTCTAGGTTTATTCCTAGCCTCATCACTCTTCTTCTTATGACAATCTCTAATAAGATGTCTAGGTCGACCACAAGAAAAAAACTTTTTGACTCATTCTTGTTAGAAGGCATACCTTGATTCGGCCTTGGAGATTGTCTTATCTGCAATGAAGTGCCTCCTCTAACTCTTTCTCTTGATCTCCCTCTCAGGGATCTCTTATTTTTCCACAGTGTCAAATATTTATTATGAGGCTTCAAATTCGAGCACCTCTCTTCCTCTTGCAGAGAAATACCTGTCAATTATTCAAAAGCAGGAGGTTTCTCCCTTGTTGCGAGACCTGTTATGAACATCGATAGTCTTCTAAGATACCATTTAAGGTAATTGTGACAAGATCAGTGTTGGAAATTGTTTCCCCTATATTTCCTATCTTGTCTTTCACCTCTTTAATGTGACCCAAAAATGAACTAACAGATTCATTTCACTCCATCTTAATGCCTAGCAATTTAGTTTTTAGGAGCATAATACGATTTGTGTTGCTAGTTTCCTATAAAGATTTAAGCGTTGTCCACATTTTAGCAAAAGTTTTATCTTCTCTAATATGTGGAATTATGTTATCTTTAACAGAAATACGCAACAATACCTTGGCCTTGTTTTCGTGCTTCTCCCAATCTTGGATCTGTGTTGTTGTCGCAACTTCATTTGGTTTTGCTTCATCTCCCTTCGCAATCGTCCAAACACGATACCCTTCGATCAGGGTCTGCATTTTGAATTTCCAGTTAAGAAAATTCGAGCCATCTAATTTGTTGGCTTCGTTGATGTAGGTCTCTGCTAGCGGATTCTCCATCTCTGCAAGTGTCTTCTCATCCAACCAAACAATGGATCCTCGTATCACTAGACACACTCAAATCCTGAAGACGGTGAATCACCAAGAATATGTAACTTTTGTCAATTTCCTCCTTTGTTGAGTAGTCTGTCACTCTGCCTTCGGATCCACCAATCCGTCTCTACCTAGACTCTCCACAAATTCACATTTATCCACAAAGGAAGCATACAACACCCTTCATACAAAAAACCCTTCATGATTTGGTGTGTACATGTTTTCACCAATACACCAACAATAAATGAAGCAAACGCAACTACAATACACTAGCAATAAATGACAATTATGAAGGAATGTAACGCAATAGGTTATTCAGAGTTGGGATAGGGAGGGTCGAGGTGCCTTCCACCTTCACAAATCGATGTACAAGAGCTGATTTTGAGAACTTTAATGTGGCAAAAGGTTCTTCAATTGTTGAATTGGATCATTGGGCTACCATGACGAATCGATCAAGGAACCCACGGGATACCCTATCAGTTTGCTCTGTTCACGGATGAGACTCTGTGTGGTAGTTCCAATAAAAGTCACCAGCTATGGTTCAATTCTTTCCAAATAAAAACGTCGGCGCTCCTTGGACTCACGAAGGGGAGCGCTAGTGCTCATGAACAATGGAAGGGGGAGCGTTATTTAGAGCTAGCAACGCTCCTTAAGCATGGAGAGGGGAGCGTTATCTCCCTAACGCTCTTACAAACATACACAAGGTGCGCGAGGAATCCAAATTTTTTTATTTCACAAGTGTGAGAGCATCGGTGTGCCTCTAGCACTGCATAGGGAGCGTTGTTGATTTTCTGCTGAATCAATTCAAGATCTTGCACCATGAATCTCGCCTCAGGGAGATGGGTCTCACGGACCTCCAATGCAGCTCTGATACCAACTTAGAATTAGGAGAAAACCAAACAGGTCAGACTATGCTCACAATCTATTGTATTCAAATGAAGACAGATTACATCATAATATAGGAATCCAAACTACAGAGGCATTTACAACAAACAACAAAAAAATAAGATCTACATTAAGTTCTAGTAGAGTTTGTCTATGTATCTAACTCTTGCTCCATTATTTCCAAGTACATCATATTTTACCTTGCTTCATGTATTTAGTGCACCATCTCATATTCTACAAAATGCACATTTTTATGAAGAATGAAGATCTTGGGATCATCTAAAATCTTTTTTATGACCTCTAACTATCATACACTCCATATAAATAAATAATATTTATTTACTACAACGATATCTTGATTTCATTTTGGTCAATATGGTTTTCGGCTTTGCAACTAGGGTTTAGGGCCTCCCCGCAGCCCTGATCTGTGAAACCACAACTATTGCCCCGCTGGGGCTCATGACTCGCAAGGAGGGGGAGCCGTCGGTTGCTCCTACAGCCAAATCATGGAAAATGGCAATCCTACAGAAGGGGAGAAGTGGCCAACCTTTGAGCCGCCACCAGACCTACGTGCGAAGCTCTTGGTGGAAGGAACCTTCAAAGACCAAGAAATGGATATAGATCCAGAGAAAGAGACTGTCCCTACCCCTGTGTCAACTCCATGGATGCCGGGTAAATGTATCCCACAAGCTCCACAGGCCCCAAAATATGTTATTAGCTCACCACGTATTGAAGAGTAGAAGAAATACATGCAGGACTATGCCTTGGTAGGAAAATTCCTAGGGATCTGGCCTTCTGAGCGAGATCTGATCAAATGGATACAATACTGGTGGAAACCGAGAGGGAATTACGACTTACAATTGGGTTCTAAGGGTTTCTTCACTATTATATTCCACAACCTGGAGGATCGCAATCGCATATTTGATGGGGGGCCATATTTCTACAACTCGGCAAGACTCTTTTTAAGATTCTGGACGATAAGTTCAGCCCTGAGAAGGAAGACTTTGCCCATGCATCGGTCTAGATTAGATTATACTCCCTGCCCCAGGATTTCTGGCTAGAAGAGTTCTTGGCCGGCATTGGTAACACCATAGGCATTTATGTCAAGTCCTTAGAGGCCACTAAGCAGCGGCGCTACACATCTTACGCGTGAATCTGTGTGTACCTGAACATAGCTAAGCCTATCCTAGGATCCATTACACTGGAATATCATGACGAGGACTGGTCTCAAACCATCGACTACGAGCATATCCCATTCCGGTGCAGAAAATGCCATGAACATGGTCACCTCTTTAGAGAGTGCCCACTCAACACGGTTCAAAAAGAAGGGAACCCAGAAAGCGGCAAGGACAAGGATGGATTTGTACAACCAGTGGGGAAAAGGAGTCAAGGAGGAAGGAAACAACCAGCTCAGGTAAGCAAAGATCCCTCAACTAGTAATAAGTTTGCAATCTTGCAAGACCAACCAAAAAACCCCATAAATCATGTAAACCCCAATGCACCTCATCCAGGCATTGAACCTCAATCTATCAGCCAGGGAACGGAACGGCCCTCCCAGTTCAAGGAGCCTGATCTATCTCCCCTCGACACTACTCTCGATCTGCAAGACTTGCAGGAGACAGAGGACGGGGAGGCAGATATGGAGCTAGAGGAGCAAGACCTAGCTGGGGTGGATCTGGAGCACCTGGAGCATGCCTATAGGCAGCAAAAACTCTACACCATACCCAGAGATCAACTACGAAAGGTCCACAAGGTATTTCTCAACTCCTTAGCTGGGTCCTCAGCTCGAGCTAGCAAATACCTAGGAATCTAGGGCGGTCAATCAAAATACCCAAATAAAACCCATAAAGACAAAAAGAAAAGGGGCAGAAAATCCACCAACAAACTCATACAAGAAATAGGAAACTTTATGGTAAACTTGGGACAAATTAACCTGATTTCGGACAGCTTCCCTCCTCTCCCCACCCCCCCGTCATCATGAAGATCATCACCTATAATATCAGAGGTCTCAACGGACGTAGCAAGCAAAAACTGCTACGGGATCTGATCTTAGCAGAAAAACCAGAAATTTTATTTCTACAGGAAACAAAATGTACTTCAGAAGACATTGACAAGCTACTACCCTACTGTTGGAAGCAGGGGGCGACAGTATCAATCGATGCCACAGGGACAGCTGGTGGACTGGCTATTCTGTGGAACACCAATGCAGTGTTGCTGGAAAATTTCTTCACCACTAAATGGTCCATCACAGTTGATTACAGGCTCATAGGCTCAAATAAGCCTGGACATCTGACCAATGTCTACGGCCCGACCAGCCCTAGGGATAAGCAGGCTTTCCTTAGGAGCATGCGCTATGTTTCTAGTCTAGTAAAGTATAAAAACTGGACCGTCGGTGGTGACTTCAACATTATCCGCAGCCTGGAGGAAAAAAAAGGAGGCTCAAGGTGACTGGATCGGGACTCCAATGACTTCAATAGTCTCATAGACGATCTTCACCTAATAGATTTGGACACCAACGATGGCCTTCACACCTAGACAAATAGAAGAACTGGAATACACCAAATCGCCTGCAAGCTAGACAAATTCCTTATATATGAATCTCTTATGATGGAAGGCACCGCAATGGAATCTGCTATCCTAAATTTCTCTGGGTCAGATCATTGGCCTTTACAATTATGGGTGGATATCCCCGCCACTCCTGGTAAGAAACCTTTCATTTTTGAGTAGTTCTTGCTAGACCACCCTGATTTCCAAGAAAACATCCAAGCCTGGTGGAGGGAATCAGAGGTCCCTCACGGATCCAAAATGTATAGATTTCAGCAAAAGTTAAAGAACCTCAAGCAAACTCTCAAACTCTGGAACCAACATACCTTTGGCAACATTTTTTATGCTCAAAAACAGCTATCGGCACAAATGGAAGGGATTCAGCATCAGATCAGACTACAGGGATTAACAAATGAGCTCAAAGCCCAGGAAATAAGAGTAAATCAACAGCTTGAAGCCAGGAAAAGACAAGAAGAGATCTTATGGAGACAGAAATCGCGGGTGCAATGGCTCAAGGAAGGGGAGCACAATACCAAATTATTTCATAGGACTGTCATCCAAAGACGATACTCCAACAAGATCACTCATCTCATCTCCAATGACAGGGTCATCGTCCACTCCCATGGTGACATGGAAACTACCTTGATAAGCTATTTTCAAAACCTCCTCACAGAACCCCTTGCGGACAGACATGAGGCCATCAACAAGGTTACGTGGCATGTGCCCTCCCTCGTCACCCCGGAGCAAAACGCCGCCCTTCTTAGGCCAATAAAAATTGAGGAAGTGGACCAAGAACTTCAAGAAACTCCTAAATGTAAGGCTCCTGGCCCCGATGGTTTCACCAGCGACTTCTTCCATCACTATTGGCCGATCATCAGAACAAAAGTCTGGGAAATTTTGGAGGACTCCCGAGCCATTGGACAGATCCTCTAGGATATCAATGCTACTTTCATCACTTTAGTCCCCAAAGAAGGGTAGGCACATCACCCCAAGCAGTTCAGGCCTATAGCTCTATGCAACGTCATTTATAAGCTCCTCACAAAAGTGATAGCCAGGAGACTCAAACCCATCTTTCCGACAATAATATCCCCGGAGCAATCAGGCTACGTTGAGGGCAGACAAATCCTAGACAGCGTAATCGTAGCCCATGAAGTGATCCATTCTCTGTAGAAGACCAAAACCCCAGGTATGCTCCTCAAATTAGACCTCTCTAAATCCTTTGACAAGATCAGTTGGGAATATATGCGAGCAATTCTTCTGGCTTTCGACTTTGATCAGAGCTGGGTAACCTGGATCGTGAATCTAACCTCCTCGGCTTTCTTCTCTCTTCTCATCAATGGCGTTCCCTCGTGGCCCTTCTCCCCCTCTAGAGGGATCAGGCAAGGAGATCCCCTCTCTTCGTTCCTTTTCATCATCCTGGCCGAGGGTCTTAGTAGATCCATCCATGCAGCGATTGAAAACAACCTTCTGACAGGTCTACCCTTGCATGGTATCTCCCCTTCTATCTCGCACAACCAATTTGTTGACGACACCCTCTTGATGGGTAGCCCTACGGTCCGGGAAGCCAACTCTATCCTGGATATCCTCCAAACTTTCTCTGATGCTTCAGGTCTAGACTGCAACAAGGATAAATCCCAAATCTTTTTCTTCAACACTCCCCTTTCGATCCAACGCCACATTTCTGGCATCCTTGGTTTCAACAGAAGCTCCCTTCCGTCCAAATACCTTGGCATCCCCTTGATCGACAATGCCCTTCGGAACTTCTCCTGGGAACACCTCTTATCTTCCTTTTCCAAAAGGCTCTCCTCTTGGACCTACAGAGCTCTAAACCTTCCCAGTCATCTCACTCTTCTCCAGGCTATCCTCCAGGCCCTTCCGATCTACTCTTTTTCTGTGTTGGCTGCTCCAAAAATCGTACTCACTACTATTAAAAGCCTACAAAGAAACTTCATTTGGCAAGGCCTCAATATAGGGAAGAAAATAGTGTTGGTTAGCTGGGACAAACTCTTTCGACCCAAGGAGCAAGGAGGCTTGGGACTAAGGGATCCCTTCATCATGAACAAGGTTCTAAGTGCCAAAATTTGGTGGCGATGGCTAAAAATCCCCAAGGACCTCTAGGCCCGACTATGGAGGAAGAAATATGCTCCAAATGTGGCAGAGAATAACCTAATCTTCTGGAATGAGGATAACCCAGACTCCTTAATATGGACAACAGCCAAGCAAAATCGACAACTGGTGACTGAGCACGCTTTCTGGAAAATCAGGAATGGGAAGACTGCCCTTTTCTGGAAATATTCTTGGCAACAATGGTCGGTTTTGCGCAAGGAGGAATGTGCCCCTAACATTTGTACTCAAACTACTCGGGCAGGTCTGATAAGAGTAGCTCAGTACTTGCGGGACAATCCCCAGGACGACACTTGGCGCCAGTGGAACCTGGACAGGGAACGCATCGACCTGGAGGCACACGAGGATCTAGCTCCTTGGCAAGAAGAGTTGGCGAAACGGAAAATTCCCATAATTCCAGGAGAGTATATCTTGAGGTGGGGATACAGCCCATAGGGAACCTTCAACACGTGGGAAGCATACCAGCTCAAATCTCATTTAGACCCCCTCCCTAACACGAAATCCTGGCGCAAGCTCTGGAGTCTTAAACACTGGCCAAAAATCACCCTCTTCCTCTGGCTTGTTACCCATTCCATCATCCTAACCTGGGACAACCTATCGAAAAGAGGCTTTGTTGGGCCCTCAATTTTCTTACTTTGTGGAGAGGCAGAGGAAACAATGAACCATCTTCTCAACTCTTTCCATTACACTGCTCAAATCTGGGATCAAGCAGCGCTTATCATGCACGCCTCAGACCGCCACAGAGATAGCATCCTAGAAACCATTACGAACTAGAGGGACCAAGATTTCCATTCCCCCCTCCTCAATCGTGTATGGAAACTTCTATCGGGCTTTATCCTTTGGCAAACCTGGAAAGAAAGGAACATAAGACTCTTCAAAGGTCTTTCCCTCTGATGGCAACACTGTTGGCATCAATGCTATCGTAACATCCTGGAAACTCTCCCCCTTCAGCTACGGTCCGACGTAGACTTTAATAACTACCCAGACGAACTTCCCCTCCTTCGGTTCTGGACTCCACCTTCTTCCCTTCAGGCTCGACCTTCTTCTCCCTTGTCCCCTCCTTCCAGCAGCCCCTCCTTTTGGTCTCCTCCCCTAGAGGGCTTCCTCAAGCTCAATTTTGATGGGGCCTCTAAGGGAAATCTAGGACCTGCAGGCTATGGGATAGTTTTCTGCAACCATCATGGGCACATCCTTTTCATCAGTTTTGGTTCCATAGGTCACTCCACGAACAATCGACAGAACTCTGGGGTCTTACCAAGGGACTGCAATTGGCGATCAAAAATAACTTCACCAAGTTAATCATTGAGGGAGATTCTCAAATCATCATCAACTTACTGAGGAAAATTTTAAATGGAGCCAACCCAAATAGAATATTGCCTAGCTGGAGACTCCTGCATGGACTACAGATTATTATTGATTACCTGCGACCAAATCTGGCCATCATCCCAGCCCACATCAGAAGAAAGGCGAATCAAGTTGCGGATGAACTAGCTAATATGGGCATCAACTGGAGTGAGTCGAAATTCCTCTGTAATGCAACCCTGGAACCTGATCACCCCATTCTCCAGCAGTGTATCCGCAAAGCTGGGACGATGGATTCTCCCCTCGGATGGGGTGTTAGTGGAGTACACTTGGCGCATGATGGAGGACGGCCCATGCCAACGGGGCACAGAGCCATGTGATGGGCTCGTGCCACCTCCCGCCACCCTCCTACGGCATTAATAATCTCTAATCGCGACAGGAAAGGGCATTAATGAAATCAGTCTCTACTATGCATTTTCTTATGGCTTTGTTCTTGGTTTCCGTCCATTGTCTTTGCTGGTGGTTTGAAGGGATCCCCCCTTCGTTGCCATGGCCGACTCAAGCTAGAGTTTTGGGGTCCCTGGTGGCTCCTTTTCACCCCCAGACCTTCGACCTCTGTTGCATGCACCCTATGCCTAACCATAAGCCGCGACTAAGAGGGAGGCCACGATGGGGTTCTCCCTAGAGACCTCGTCGACCTTCAATTTCGCCTCCCACTCCACCCTTCACTTCCAGGCCAAGCCTCACATCACAACACCTCTCGTTCCGTCGATAGCGCACTTCAACTGCCTAGCAATTATCTCTCGACCGCTTTGTTCATCCTCACGTCTCCTCCTTGACCCACCTATGGATGAACCGACCCACACACCTCTCTCGGCTTCTCCAAGAAACTTAAGAGATGAGCAACCACCTTCTTCGTGGAAGCCTGGGAATATTGGGCACCCAGCCTCTGATTCCATCAATGGCGAGCAGATAAAAGACAATCTGTCCATCCTCTACGACTTAGTCTTCGAACTCCGCCAGGGGGTGGAGGATCTGCAATTTCGACTGCAAATTACAAATGAAAAGGTGGCGCTCTTCCTTCAACTCCTCTCCTCCATGCACGAGGCTTTCCTCTTGGACCCGGAAGGAGCGACTTCTATGCAGGAACCAGGTGCAGATACCGCTGACGGAGAGGTCAAGTTGCATGCGACTTCGGAGCAGGAACCCTGTGCAGCTACCAAAAGTGGGGATGTCACAATGCAATGCGCAGGAGAGTCTGAAATGAAACGGGATGGGCGCGAGACCATGGCTAAGGAGGTGAATTATGTCAAGCAACCGCTGCAGGACACCACGAAGAACAACCTTGGAACTGAGACCAAAGAGGAAGTCGAGGTGAAATGGGCGGACGGGGCGACGTATGTTGAGGAGGAACCTTGGACCGGGGATCTCCACACCACCTGGCCAGGTTACATGTTAGGTGTCTAGGCTCTTCCTGTTTTAGAGGTCGTGTCAGTTGTTTTTAGTTTCTACTGATGTCCACGCTGTCTTGGATTTTACTCTTAATAGTTCATTACTGTAATTATGCTGACTAATATGCTGACTGGGCTGGTTTCCCCTCTGTTGAGGCAGTCCAGTAATTACAGCAGGACTATCACTGTACCTTGGAACTCCCTTTTTGCCTCTGGAAAGATCTTAATATATTAAACTTCTTACTTAAAAAAAAAAAAATATCTTGATTTCATGTTCACAAATTACATTATACTTTAAAGTGAAGTGATTTGACATCTATAATATTTAAAACTTTAAAGTGTTTTGACTTCTATAATATTTATGATATCAATAATATTTAAAACTTTAAAGTGATAATATTTAAAACTTTAAAGTGATTTGACTTCTATAATATTTAGAACTTTTGAAAAAATTAAAACATTAATAAACAACTTCATTTGTTAATTTAAATGAAGCATGCAATAAGCATGTATGCCATTTAGTTACCTACGAGAAAGAGTTAGAACCAAACTCTTCCCTTATGTACGAATCCCATAAGGTTGCACACACTCTCGAGGATCCATCAATAGAGAAATTGTACATGTTGAGAAGTCTAAACACCTTCCTCGTTCAAGACCCAAAAATAGTAGAAAGCTTAAGAAGGTAGAGATGTTTAGAACTTACATAGACATAATCTTTTCGATCTTCAAATCATTCTCCAACATTGTGCTTTGTCATTAATTTAGTATAGTAGTATATTTTAATTCATTATATTTTTAATAATCTCTTTGAAATTGTACATGTTCAGGAGTCTAAACACCTTCCTCGTTCAAGACCCAAAAACAGTAGAAAGCTTAAGAAGGTAGAGATGTTTAGAACTTACATAGACATAATCTTTTCGATCTTCAAATCATTCTCCAACATTGTGCTTTGTCATTAATTTAGCATAGTAGTATATTTTAATTCATTACATTTTTAATAATCTTTTTATTTGTATTTCTTTTTCTTTTTAGTATAGGATAGATTTAAGGATGGAATTTTATAATGTAAAAATTTTGGTGAATTTTATTAATCTTTAATATTTAAATTATAAAATGTTTAGCCATATTTTTATAAAATTGTTCAAAATTTTAAAGATTTTATATACTTTCTATAAAATTTGCATCATTTTTTAAGGTAAATTAATTTTATTCTATAAAAATTGAGTGAATTATTTTTAGAAAACAAAGAAATTAATAAATTTGTTTTTACTAAAAAAAAAAAACATGGAAAATTATGCCATGGAAGAAAATTAACCGCTAAAATCATCAATTCTAATGCATACGCTCTCTCATGGACCATACTAAAATGTGAGGAGATCTACCGAAAGAATTCTCTTTTTTATTAAACCTATCCATGCACGACACCTAAACACCATTGTGGGAAGGCATACGTAGCAGGGAATCCGTAATATCTATGTACTTGCGCACCATTGTGGGAAGGCATGCGTAGCAGGGAATGCGTAATATCTATGTACTTGCGGGGACTTTTGGAGATAGGATAGAAAATCCCTACATAAATCTCCTGAAATAAGAAAATGTTTATGCATATACACATAGTGATTAAGAGCATCTTGCAATATTCAACATTTTCTCCAATATGTGTCATGGTTTGGCTAGAGTCATGGTTCAGCTGAAATCGTCTACAGTGAATGAAGAGAGGAATCATGTATGAAAATTATAGTTTAGTTTCTCAAATTCATGACATCCCACCCACCAACATGGTCTTAGCTAACATCGACCAGCATTGCCTTAGTTAACATCGAAGATCATAGGGAGAAATACAAAATGCATAATCTTTTCCTTGAAGAACTAGGATAGCCTTTAAGCACAAGAAACATACCATCCTATTTAGAAGAAAAGGAAAGAAAACAAGTTCTTATTAGGATAGCGTTTAATCACAAGAAACATATCATTCTATTTAGAGGAAAAGGAAAGAAAATGAATTCTTACCAATTTATTTTTTTCATAGATTTACAAAATCTAATAATAATTGGTGTGTTGTTTGCTACGAGTTCCTTTTATAGAAACTTCCCTTATAGCAACTTCCTTTATAGGAGCATTATGGCAAAGTCCCTTATAGCAACAACATGGTGAACGAGTCACGGTGGACTTTCGCACAACATGGCAAAAGCGATTGACGTTTCACACAACATGCTTCTAGGAAAAGTAGTTTCACATAGAATGTGGGCAGGTGAGGGATGGATCTTTATTGCTTTCGCAATGGTTCTTCCCTTCTTGATCGACAGCTTGAGTGATGGCTTGTCTTAAGGGATAATCATTTTTTAATCAATGGAAGGTTTAAACCTAAATTATCTATGTCAAAAAAAAAATTGGGAATTGAGGGATTTTTAATTTATTTATGCTTTTTGTTTACCAATTAGACAATTTATCTATATGGTTTGTATTCCATTAGAAATTAATTTCTTTTTACTTTTAATTGGTTATTTAAATTATAATTTTTTCTTTATGTTAAATTTTATAACATAAAAAACAATTAATTTTAATTATATTAAAAATAATTATTTACTATCAAACTGTTTAGGAATGTGGCATGACTATAATTTGACGATTGTACATGTTATTCTCGATGAAGTTAGATGAACAAAAAGGTTAAGAATATTAGCTACTAGCAGAGTCATAATTGTGAATCATTGAAGCTGATATTGCCGCACTACTATGCCACTCGATAGAGCTTTATTTCCATCCTCTTTGATATCAGAGTTCGTTTAATTCTTTGAACTACCGGTTGTTCTCGTCTAGAACTTTGAGATGCTGCTTGAACTTGTTTCACCAAACAGTTTAGTGCTATGAGTTGCTTGTTTTATCCTTTGTATGAGAACATTACGACAACGTGCATTCCTTTGAATGACACTTTTACCTATTAGTTAACATGATCGTATGTTGTTTTTTTATCTTTTTATGCTTATACCTGTAAGTTAACATCATGCTCTACTTTTTCACATTTTTACATGGCATTGCAATTAACTACCACATAGCATGATAGATAGTTCTAGATAGAGCTTCTAGAATTTGTCACACTTGCAAGTTGGCTAGCAAATAATTAGATGCATTTTGGTAGTAGTAAATTTTTCAATGTGCTTGTACCTACAAAATATCATGGTAGATCTTTTGAGATAGGGAAGATCCTTTTCCAATTGCCACAAATTATTCTTATTTAATCTAACACTTAATAGTGCAATGCAATCATGGCTCAAATATCTGATTTTTCTCATTTGTAGTGATCGTGTATGATGCGGACTTAGGAGCAGAACGAATTGATTAACAGACTGAATACAATAAACACATAGATATGAAGAATAACAGAAATATCCAATGAACAATATTTTCTATTAAATAATGAAATAGGTTGAACACTTGCTCGAATGGTAGTAGCTATCTATGAGAAGAGATGTGGTTGCTACACGCATCCGTCTGAGAAGAATGGATTAAAATGAGGCTCGAGAGGCCTTTTTAATATTACTGATGAATGAAAAACCCTAGATATCAAAAAACCTAATCCTAGAAGGTGAAACACCAAAAGTCATGTGAGCCCTATGGGCAAGTTGGTGTAATTTGGTACCTCAACTTCCAAGGGTCGTAACTTTTGCATAAGACTTCCATTTTAGGTGTGTGATAGACTGTTGTAAAGGTATTTCAGAGAGCTATACATTCTGCCATCAAACTCTAATTCCATATACAGTTTGACTGTGACAAGCCAAAAAAAAATGTTTAGGGCCCCAAAACGGCCCTAGAAGTTCAACAAGATGTGTTGACATCAAAACATACAAAATAAGCCAGTTGGATTAGGAGAGAGGCCACTTGTATCCACCTGGAGGATGTGTGGGGCTTCAGATAGCCCCAAAAGTGTAGAACTCACAATTACAAAGCAGTACAGAAGAACGTGTTGAACAAAAAATAGAAACGAGGAGCTAGTTGGAATAGGTGGGTGGCCACCAATATCCACCTGGATAAATCCTCCCACCTTAGGAAGCAATGGTCTCCATTGTGTTGAGTTCCCCCATCAGGTGAGCCACTTGCCTTGGTGTAGGAGTTTCCCTATCTTGACAACCTGATAAAGCTGGATCCGCTACTGGCAAGTGCCCTTGACCTGTGTGTCCACTATCTAATCAGTGGATGCTTGTTCCATGCAGTAAAGGTTGAGGTATGTTGGTGTCAGTTGTTCTATGATCTCAGAGGTGTCCAATAGTGGGGGAAAAAATGGTCGAAGGAGGTCCACATTGAATATTGGATGCAGACCAAGGAAGGGTGGAGTGTTGAGATCAAAAGAAATTCTACCCACAACCTTGGTGATATTGTAAGGCCCATAACAAAGTGGGAGAAGCTTCTGATGGGGACGAGTGAGCTCTCCTTTTGAAAATGTAACCAGACTTTGTCACCAACCTGAAACTTGTGTGGTACCATGTGTTGATCATGGCGTTGCTTGTACTTAGCATTGGATTTATGAAAAATCTCCTGAACTTGTTGACGGATGTGTTGAATTTGCTCAATGAATCTGGTGGCTTTGTCAATTGCAGACTGATCAAGGGAAGAGTCTGTATGTGCGGTGGCAAGAGGAAGTGAAACATCAATGGGTCCCAAGGGTTGGAATCCCAGACCCACCTGAAATGGGCTATGGCCGGTGGAACTATGGAGAGCCCTATTGTAAATGTGTTGGACATATGGGAGACTCTTGTCCCATGTACATGGATTCCATCGGTTTGTGGCTGGAAAGTAGTGGATTTTGTAAACTTGGTGTCCAACAGAGACTAGATACTCAACCAAAAGGTGTTGAGGAACCTATTGTATCGGTTGAAGATGACGGTTTATGGTATCGTAAAATGGACCCACACTTGTTCGAAGAAGAGCTTGGTAGTATCTGTCGTTGTTACATTCTTCTTACAGGCTCTAGGGATGGCCATCTTAAAAAACCGATCAATGACCAAAAAGATGCAGTCATTTCCTTTCTTGGTGGATGAAAAACCAGACATGTAGTCCATTGAGATGGATTCCCAAGGCTTCTCAAAAATAGGAAGAGGGGTGTATAATCCTTGCTTCTTAATGGTGGGCTTGAAAATGGCAAAAGCAATGAAAGATATGATATATTTGTTGACGTTCTGTCGAGGTTTATGCCAATAAAAATGTTTCTGAAGAATGACCACAATTTTCTCTACGCCAAAATGTCCTGCCACCTGACTGTAGTGGGCTCCCCAAATCAACTTTGCATGCTCGCTTGTAGGAACAAAGAGATGGCCCAGGTGGGATAAGAGTCTGTCATGAATGTGAAAATCAATGACAATTGTGCGTTTACCCAAAAGTTGATATGTGGTGCCAAAGACTAGATCAGAGGAATGGAGCACAGTGGTGAGTGCAGCCACAGGAGGCTGACTGAGGCAGTCAGTGACACGATTAGAGATACATGTCTTATACTTGATGTTGATATGGAACTGATGCAAGTAGGTGGACCACTTTTGATGGAAATCGTTATGCAATTTCCCCTATGTATGTATGAACTGCAGAGGCTTGTGATCAATGTGTATGATTATCTCTTTCCCCACAATGTAATGTTTCCATTGACGACATGCTTGTACAATGGAATACATTTCCTTTTTATAGGTGGGGTATTTTCGGACAATATCGGAGAGTGTCTCACTATGGTATGTCACCAGATGCCCGTGCTGAGTGAGAATTGTGTCCCCAGCATAGTCAAATTCATCAGTCTCAATATTGAATGGTTGTTGCAAATCAAGCAAGGAGATTACTGGAGTTGAGAACAAGCGATGATTCATATCATTCAATGCTCATTTCTACTCCTTCCCCTACACTAACTTGGCCATACCACCTCCCTTGGTCACATGGTTGAGGGCCCATGCAATATTGGTGAATCCCAACATGAACCATCGGTAAAAGTTGGCTAGTCCCAAAATGCTCCGAAGCTTGGCCAGTGTGGTTGGGGTGGGTTAGTTATGGATGATTTG
Source organism: Picea engelmannii (assembly GCA_009831015.1). Classification (NCBI taxonomy): domain Eukaryota; kingdom Viridiplantae; phylum Streptophyta; class Pinopsida; order Pinales; family Pinaceae; genus Picea; species Picea engelmannii. The sequence continues at coordinate 397,749 of ML777796.1, forward strand.
GATCTTAGCTAGATCAACATGTACTCCATGCTCATCAACAATGTATCCCAAGTATTCGACCCTGTTCATGCCAAAAGAGCACTTTTCCAAGTTGGCATAAAACTTGTGTTGTTGCAGAGTGCTCAAAACCTATTGAATATGATGCATGTGCTCCTCCCATGTTCCACTGAAGATGAGGATGTCATCCAAATATACTACCACAAAGGAACTAGTGAAGGGTCTCAATGCATCATCCATCAACCTCATGAAAGTGGTCAGTTCATTTGTTAAGCCAAAGGGCATGACTAGCCATTCGTAGAGAGCTTCTTTCGACTTGAAGGATGTCTTCGACACATTAGCCGGTTCAATGAGAACCTGGTGGTAGCCATACTTTAGGTCAATCTTGTTGAAGAACTTTTTCCCCTTGAGTTGGTCAAGATGGTCAACAATCTTGGGAATGGGGTAGCAGTTCCTAACTGTGATTTTCTTTAAGGATCTGTAATCAATGCAGAGTCGCCAAGTCCCATCCTTCTTCTGCACTAGTAAAATCGGGCTTTCGCAAGGGGAGGAGGTGGGCCTGATGTGCCCCTTTTGAAGAATATCATAGATATGACGCCATATTTTTTCATTCTCCATCAACAAGCACCGATTGGCTGGTCCATTAGATAGAGGCACATTGGTTGTCAGATAAATTGGATGCTTGACTTGGAATTGTGTTGGTACCCCTGCAGGTGAGGCGAAGATGTCTTTGTATTCTTCCACGATCCTGTCTACTTGATTTTGCTGTAAATAGAGGCGTTGTGTAGAGGCCAAAGATGCGGCGATGACCTTCTTCCTATTGTTAGCATGGATCACAAGTAAGACGAACTTCTCGATCTGTGAAATGACCTTCTTTCATTGTTTAGAAAAGGTTAAATAAATAGCAGTAGGCAGCGCTATCTCTGGGATCCTGTACAATTGTCTACCCAAACTAATAATAACACTACGTGGTCTAGACTTATACAGAACATGACCCTTCCATAAATATGGTTGTCCTAAAAGAACATCACAAACTTCAAGGGGAGAAATATTACACAGTACCTCATCTTTAAAAGGCTTGATGTCGTAGGGAAGACGCCACTGTTGGCTAACACAAAGATCTCTTCCTTGGCGAAGCCAGCCGATGGTGTAGGGTTGCGGGTGCAGTGTTGTTGGCAGTTCTAGTCGCTTGATGACCTCTTCTAAAATCAGGTTCTTCTGACTACCATTGTATACAATGAAATGAATCAGAATCCCCTTGACCCACATCTATGAGTGAAAGAGGCGTTCCTGTTCCTCTAGTTCTTCTCGTTCTCTTGGCCAAACTTTGGTGGTAGCGACAGTGGCACTAGGTTCAACATCAATAATCTGCTTCCCTCCTTCAAGATTTGACTCAGAATCAAAATTGGCCTCTAACTCATAAGTCTTTAGCTCGGCCACGAGGGACTTCTTGGAGTGGCATTCTTCGGTGTTGTGCAAAGGACTTTTATAGTACTCACACCATTTTCCTGTATCCTTCGTATTCTCATTTCCCTTCTTTTGTTGTGGCTTTGACTGGTTTTCCTGAGGGTGGCCATATCGACTTGGTCTCTTTGTATGTGGGTTGGGGCTTCATTTTCCCTACTTCGGCTATGAGGGGTTTGTAGATCCAAAATCTCATCATTTCTGCTTAAATTTATGCTCAATCCTGACAACATATCCATAAGCGGTTCCAAACGAGACGATGTCCATAAAATCCATTTATGTTTGAATGTATATATGAAAAAACTCATGGTATTTGAGCACGAGATGATGCTAAGAGTCTTTGATCCCCAATTTGGTGTGTAGGGTATGGAAAATATTGGTGAAATATGGTATTGTCTGGTCCCTTTCTTGACGTAGGGTGGTCCATCTGATGTATTGATCCTTGTAGCTTCCAACAAGGTTGTATTATTTTTTAATGGCATCACGAAAGGAATCCCAAGTAGGGTCCACCACAAACATTGCATATTCTTCCATGACCCTTTTCTCAAAGTAAGTATCCCACCAATCTTTAACATGGGGAACGACCTTGAGGAGTGCAAAACTGATCTTTTCCCTATCGGAAAAATTGTGGACTGAAAAATATCCTTCGAGAAGATTCAACCATTTATCTATAGCATCCACATCTCTGAGTCCTTCAAATAATGTAATATCAAAATTTACATGTACCTTAAAGGGGGTTTCATGTCTGATTGATAAAGATAGTTCTCATGTGGGCAACCGTCGAAGGATCTGTGCGAAGATGTCCATCATTTCATTCCTTTGTCGCTTGAGGGATTTCTCGAGCAACATTTTTATAGGATCTCTTTCTCCATAATATTTCTTTTCATCCCCCATGGGTTTTTGTTGGGCTTGGCACGACCGATCTTGTAATGGCTCGATTGGTTTGAGTCTCAACTTCTTGTACCCAGATCTTGTCGGGGACATGCACGGAGAAAAATAAATGAAGAGCAGACCACTTTGATACCAGTAATCCGGATTTAGGAGAGGAATGAACTGATCAATAGACTTAATACAATAAATAGAGAGATATGATGAATAACAAAAATATCCAATGAATAATATCTTCTATTAAATAATGAAATAGGCTGAAACAGTAAAACTGCATAATTGAAACACTTGCTAGAATGGTGGTAGCTATCTCTGAGAAGAGATGTGGCTGCTACGCGCATCCGTCTGAGAATAATGGATTAAAATGAGGATCCAGAGGCCTCTTTGATATTACTCATGAATTCCAAAACCTAGACATCCAAAAACCTAACCCTAGAAGTTGAAACGCCAAAAGTCATGTGGGCCTATTGGTAAGTTGGTGTAATTTGGTACCTCAACTTCCAATGGTCGTAACTTTTGTATACGGCGTCCTTTTTAGATGTGTGATAGCTATTTGGAAAGGTCCTTCGGAGAGCTACACATTCTTCTATCAAAATGTGACTTCATCTACAGTTTGACTATGGAAAGCCAAAAAAAAACATTTAGGGCCCCAAAACGGACTCAAAGTACAAGAAGATGTGGTGACATGAAAACATACGAAATAATCCAGTTGGATTAGGCGAGAGGCCACCTATATCCACCTGGAGGATGTGTGAGGCTTCAGACAACCCCATAAGTGTATAACTCACAATTACAAATAAGTACAAAAGAACGTGTTGAAACAAAAACAGACACATGGAGCTAGTTGGAATAGGTGGGTGGCCACCAATATCCACTTGGATCAGTATATTTTAGAAAAAATAATTCTAATTGGTTTTTGATAGATAATGGGATATGCTTCACATAAACTAATGGAGTTACCTCTACTCAACCTTGATGAACATTAAATTTCATACCTTGATGAACATTAAACTTCATACAGTGGATATATTAATCATGTTTCCACATTCAATTTACTCATTTAATAAAACTATTAAAATTTAATTATTGATGAAACCATATGTTATCTATATAAACAAAGTATACATAACTATCCAAATGTTTGTACATCAGATATGTAAATTCATATTTCCATGAAGGAGGTATTAGTATATTTAAATCAAGATAATTTGCATTTCTTGTTGATAAAAACATAAAAGTAGTTTGCTAGGAAGGTTTTAATTGGAAAGACTTCACTATACTCTATTAATGAATAGTTTACTTTAGCTTCCGTTATTACATTAATTGTTGTTTCATTTTTCTCCTTACAAAATTTAGCAAGATCCCTAAATTATTTTTGGGACCCTTGAACTTGTAGTTGAAATGTAAACTCATCTCAAAATTGGGGTGTATGAGTAAGAGATTTAAAATTTTCTATGTGATTTTTGTTGGAAATTGGTGTTCTATATTATATATTGTATTTTTCAAAGTATGCTTAATTTGAGTTTAAATATATTAGCTAGTTGTAGGTTTATATGAGTTGGGTTTGGATATTTCATTTTCTTGGAGTTTTATTTGAGTTGGTCTTAGATTATTTAGCTAAATGTGATCTTATTTGAGGTGGGTTGGATTAATTATCACTTGGATTTTTATGTCAGTGGAGTTACAACAACTACATTGCATATATAGAGGTCTTTAAATCATTTTTTTGGTATCTTTTTTGATTCTTGAGTTTTTAGTTTGATTTTATCTTCATTTTGATTACATATTTTCCTCATTTTTTTGATATAGTAATTTTTACCATGTATTTTTTTTTGTTTGGGTAACATCATGAAGGTGGGTAACATTTTCATGAGAATGGGGGCGGAAAAATTGTTAGAATCATTTTTTCGGCCAAAGTTTTTAACTTTTCAGTCGAAAACGTACAAATTTCGCTCGAAACATTGCACATCAAATCAAATGGCGCGTGAACGACATCCTTAACTTTTGTGTAATAATAAAAAAAAATTGTCACCATTTTTGGCCGAAATTTTGAAAGTTTGTTTATTTCTTATGACTTTCATTAGAAAATATCTTTTGGACAAATTTATTTATTTTTCGACGTAAATATTAGTTCAGTGAAAAACCTGCAAATTGGATAACTTACTTCACCTTTGGAGGTAGTGGACTCATGCAAATACAAACAATTTAGTTTTATAACTGATACAAACATTTTTAGAATTGAATCTACTTTCATTTGATATAATTCATATTCATTTTCATTGTTTTTAGCTAATTTAATTAATTTTTCGAAAAAATCACTGCATAATATTTTTAGGTGACATTATGATTCAATCTAATGAAAGATACATATTTGTGTGGAAAATTATAGAAAATTTATATTAAGAATCTTTAGACTATCCTCTTCAAAAGGGTATTTTTATATTTTACGTTTAAGTAAAAACTAAGAAAATTACATGACGGGTAAAAAATTTGTTTAAAGTACGTAACTTTTTTAGATTGGTCAACTTCAAAAAATTGTAGAAATTATAATATCCATTCGTTGTAAATTGTTGCAACATATTTCGTTTGTCAAAAAAAAATTAATAATGGATAAATTGTTTGGGAAAAACATAACTCATTATCATTCCCTTCATTTTCAAGGAACATACTACCAAACAATTGCTAAATTGACATATCATATCTCAAAAAAAAAAAAATGAAAAATAATCCATAGAAAGCTAACAAAATTCTTGACATTTTTTTAACTGTAAAGTCAAATTTTAAATAAAAAAAATACTTTTCTTTACGAAAAGTTGAAGAATTTGTGAAAATATAATTTTTTTTCTTAAAATAACAATCAAAATAAACACCCACATTAATGATTTTACAGTTGGATATAGACAAAAAATAAATGTGATTTACATTTTCTTATGTCACAAATAAATGTGATTTACATTTTTTAAACTTATTGTTCTATTATATAATGGTATTCACTAATTTGACTTAAAGTATAAAGTTATTGTTTTATTATATAATGACATTCACTAATTTGACTTAAAGTATTTTTTTTTATAGATATATTAGATATTTCACCAAACACTTGGATACGTTTCTTCTAAATATACTTCCATTGACTTCAATCCCATGAACATAGTTCCTGGCCTTTCTTAGAAATAAGGAACCATGAAGAGATATTTGGAAAGAATAGTGAAATTCGTCTACCTTGAAAATGGTAACGCCCCTAAATGCTTTGATACATAATGAGGTTTATGCAAACCATCTTTATTTGAGATGGGGTGAGGTCTTCTTGGTGTGCGCTTTAATAATGGTGTAAAATTAGAGTCACACATGGTTTTATCATTCACTTGCAAACCGTTTTCTTCCGTATGATGAAGCTCGGGTGGTATGATGAAGCGCGGGTGTTTTGATAATCTTTTTCCTTCTTATTAACTTCTATAGGTGTTCTAGCTACGAAACCTATTAATCCAATAACTTCTTGGAGATGCTTCATACATTTAGAAGTTAGAGGCTAGTGGCTATTTGACAACTACCTTCATTGTTTGATGAGTATATGTTTTCCTTCTTGGCACATCACCTTGATGAACACATGTCTTCCTTCCTACCACAAAATTCATAAAAAAATATTCCCTTCCTATAAATATCAAAGATATGGAGTTTTGATTGATAAAAAATATCCTCCTCCTATACACATCGAGGATATGAAGATATGAAGTTGTTTATGTTGGGATGCATATTTCTAATTTCTTACCCATTTCACAAATTTTAAGGAAAAAAAAACCCTTTTCATACAAAGTTTTCTCGGTAAATAATTGGCCGAATTATGAGGTATGAGGCTTTAGAAAAAGGGATATTTGAAGGTGAGCAAAAGAACAATATTGTTATTAAATTTGATTACCAAAAACTATTTTTTCCTTATATAAAACTACTACATGCTCTCATTTTGATGATTCTCTGTATTTGCCTTGATTACATGGGTAGATGTCGATCAAACTCATACTCACCTCTTAGCTGGCAGGATTTATCCCTAGCCTATCAAAAAGGAATGGATTAAGTTAATTACTCCATGTTATTTCTATACTTCTAGACAAATATATAGTGCAACAGATTTCTAGATTTAAATTGGAGATTGAGTTTCAAAGAGGTTTCTTAGCTAGTGATTCAAAATGTGGAAATAAACAAGGATTTAGTGAGAAGAATAAAAGACTTGTTCAACTTTCTATAAAGATGATTGAACAACTCCATTTATGAATGAGATATCAATAAAATTAGAGTCTATTTATTTGAATCAAATTGGACATTGAGAAACTAAATATGTCCAGTTTACATCTACACATCAATAACCACTGATACGATATAATCTCTTACATCTATTCATAGATTTTTTTTAAAATTGATAGTATAACATAATCTTTTGATTATATCCATACTCGAAATATCCAAGAATATTACCAGCATAGATCCATCTTAACTCCAAATATATCATGCGTTGAGAATGATCAAATCCCTCAAGGTGCAAACACTTCTTCAAGTGATTCACTCTAAAAGGAGGTTGGCACCTCAATGGATTTGATCCCTCTCGATGCATTATAAATATGGAGTTAAGATAGATCTACGTTGGTATGGTTCCAATGGTGGGCACATACATGAAATTTTTAGATGATAATGTTTATCTATATCTATATGTTTTAGATCAACTTGATACTTTGAAATTTGCATCATTATGAATCCAAATAATAACAGAGTAACAATGTTTAGTGATGAAGATGTTGACTAATAACAAAATGGAATGATTAAGATATTGAATAACATATATATTACATCATATCATCATATCATTAAGAAGTAATATATATTGAATAACTGATATATTGCATAGTAGTTGATATCAATTTATCTTTTTCCCCCTTTTTCTTAGACACAGAGGCACACTTTCCCATATTTTTATATCGTTGATATGGAAATGGAGGTTGAAATTGGAGACCATGCAAAGATTTATTGCAATAAAAGTGAGACCTTGAGAAATTTTAGAGCTCACAAGTATTTCACATTTTATATATCTTTATAATAAAATGATTTTAATGTGAAAATACTAATAGATAAATCACAAAGTATAGGACTTCAACTTATATATTTGATTTGAAATTGGTTTTCAGTGAGTTGTTGCTAAATTCATTTTACTTGATAATTTGCAGGATCTCACACTTGAAATCAATATAGAGGATTGATTTTCTTTGTATCATTTCCTCAATTAATTAACACATTGACTCATTTTTCATAGTGATATTGAAATCAATATAAATGATTAATTTTGTATGTATCATTTCTTCAACTAATTAATGCACTAAATCATTTTTCATAGTTTTGTCAATGAAATCAATGCACCCTATTGTTTTATGTTATATCATTTTAAAAATAAATACAACTAATTGAATATGTTAAATGATTTTTCATTGTATCATCACTTAAATCAATGCATATTTTTTTTCATTATATCATTATTGAAATCAATGCAATTAATTGCTCTAAATTATTTATCACTGTGTCATGACTAAAATAAATGCATTGTATTATTTTGCATTATATCATTATTGAAATCATAACACCTAATTTATCTAAATAGTTTTCCATTATAACATTTGTAAAATAAATTTACTCTATTATTTTGTGATATATCATTGCTAAAATACCCCTAGATGGGGTGTCACCAAGCTCATAATCCATGAGGCAAGGACATGCATGCCACAAGACAACCACTTGACACATCCCTTCATGAGTCGGGTCGATGAAAGTCGTCACCTAGTGGTTGCCAATCCAGGACATTCAAAGACCAGCACACCCAATGTGAACTCAATCCATGGGAAGTTTCTTGTTTCACATAAGAATGGGGGGATACTAGTAGCCATCAACATGATACTAGTAGCCATGAATTTTCTCGCGTGGGGGGAATTATGGGAACTCGATGATGGACAGAATGATCATTTCATTGGTCTCTTTCATCGGAGGCACAACAACACAAACTACATACTTTTCTTGGGGTTTTATGTCTTAGAAACCTTCCTGATTCTGATTTTTCCATGTTGAGGCAGCGTGGATGCTCGAGATGGATAATTTTATGGATGAAAATTTATTTTGAAATGAAGAAACCTTGGAGAATCTTACTAGTCCTTTATTATATATATTTTTTGGCAATAGTTTTGTTAAAATATTCAAATTTCTAAGTATTTTATATAGTTTTTATAAAACTTAGGCGATTTTTAAGGTAAAATAACTTTTTCCTATATAATTTGGGTGAATAAATTTTAGAATGGTGAATCTTTTTTTGGGAAAAAGGATGGAAATTATCCCATGGGAAAAATTTATCCCCTAAGATTTTCCCTGACACTCGAAGTGGGGCAAGGGCGACCACATTCCATTGGGTAGAACTCTTGTTACAGTGAAAATCAACGACGTTAGGCCAGGAAGAAAAAAATGTTCAAGAACCCCTTCACAGGGCTCTGCTCAATATCATAACAATATCCACACTCCCTCTAGGTGGAGATTCAAATTTAGAGGGATTTATAGGAAAGGAAGATCTCTAGGTTATGCCCCAAAATATCTACGAGGTTGGACTTCTTCGAACAACCGACAACCTAGATAGGATTGACTCTTCATAAGAATTTCACGCTTCCACCTCTTGACATATAGTTAATGGGTGCCCATCAGAGGCTTCCTTCATGGATAAACAACAAAATCTAGATGAAGAGAATTCCTGATGAATTCTCTAGGTCATTTCTAACACTCAACAATTGATTTTTGAAGTTTCACAGTGAGGTTCAAGATGTGCATTTTCACCTGGAGTTGTTGGACCGAAGTTTCTCTCTGGATATGGACGCAAAATAGAAGCAAGAGGAAGCTCCATTACTCTCGACAGTTGTTGCGGAGAATCCCATTCTCCTCCCCCCAAGCCCCAAAGGTCACTTTGTCTAATGGTTGTACCAGGTTTTATGCTTTATTTCTTAGATGTCCAAGTTTAAGCATTTCTAAGTTAGGTCTCAGTTCCCTCTAGTGCAATGATAGACAACTATTTTGTATCTCTTATTTTTGGTTTTGTACTATGTATGGAAACAGGGAAGAACATGCATGATAAACCCATTGGGACAGAGTTTGTTTCCAAGGGTGGTGGCTCTGTTTCTGGTGAACAAAATAGCTATTTTTAATAGAATTTCATAGCAGGCAATACAAACCTTCTCCCTTACAAAAAAACAATATCATTTCTAAAATAATTTATACTCATTTCTCTAAATAAGTTTGTTAATATTGTCATTGAAATCAATATGCATTGTTGTTTTTTGTTATACTATTATCATTGAAATAAATGCACCCTATTGTTTTATGTTATATCACTATCACTAAAATTAATGCACCATGTTGTTTTATGTTATATCATTGTTAAAATGAATACAACTACTTGATTATGTTGAATCATTTTTCAATGTATCATTACTTAAATCAATGCATATTGATTTGCATTATGGCATTATTGAAATCAACGCAACTAATTTATCAAAATGATTTATCATTGTGTCTTCACTAAAACCAATGCATTGTAGTGTTTTGCATAATGTAATTATTGAAATTATAACAATTAGTTGCTCTAAATCATTTTTCATTTTACCATGTTTAAAATAAATTCACCCTATTGTTTTGTGTTATATCATTGCTGAAATCATTTCAATTCCCTTATTTCTCTAAATCATATTTTTAATATCATCACTAAAATCAATATGTCCTATTGCTTTGTGTTATATCATGGATGAAATTAGTATTGTTTTTTGTTATATCATTGTTGAAATCAATGCAGTTATTCAATGAACGATATTGCATTCTCTTTTAGTTTCCATGATTGGAACATATCAATAGTATAAACCCAAAGATCTTGAATTTTGAAACATTCTTCATTTTCATAATGGATTAAAGAATAATTATATATATTAAAGTATAATTGCATATATTGAGAAAACTTTAATCATCTTCATATTGAACTACCTATTAAAAAGTAATCTTGTATATTTATATGATACATAATAAATATGCAATAATTCGTGCTAAATTTGAAGTTTGCAACCGATCAAAATATTAGCAACAAGGTTGGTCCTCTAACATAAGTTCGATATTGATCTAGACTTAATCTTCATCTTAATAATTATTTAGGAATATTATTAAAATTTGTAATAATTGTTCAAAATATTATACTTGGATTTTCTTTTCTCTTTTTTAGTTAGTTATTGTTTTAAAAATTATATAAACATAATAAAAACCTTCATAATACACTAAAATCCCTAATTTAAAATAAATTTCATTGAGGAATAATTTAATAGATAGATCTTGATTATACACACTATGGATTAACCCTTGATGCATCATATGTTCAAATTGTTATTCCTAGCTTGTGCTAAATTTAATCTAACATATGATCCATCATTGTTTTATGTAAATTCTCGATATAATATAGATGTTAGTTTGGATCATATTCATAAAGTTGATATTGATATATAAATATATCTAGATATAATGTAAATATGATGTGACATATAAAATAATCTATGGATCATAACCTAATATATCATTAGCCTCCACTATAATGTTATTTATGATCTTATTGTTTTAGTGATAATGATCCATATTGTGTAGGTTTGCATTGATTGAATAATTCTTGCCAAGTTTAAGTGAAATTGAATATGCAAATTGACCATTATAATACATAAATGAATCTTTCTAGGTTTAAATAATATTAAACATATAAAACTTGGAAATTATAAATGATACAGAAATCTTTCCACATTTAAATAATATAAAATATATAAAACTACAATTATATCATGATAATGTATACAATATCCAATTAAATTTTAATCATATTGAATATGCATTTGCAATGAAATCAGTTATGGTTATAACACAATTATTGAGGGAACATATGGAAAGATTAGACTATTTATTTTCTTACACCATAATCTTATCATGAAAATTTTACACTATATTGTTGTGTTGTCTTTGTTGTAGCATCAACATGTTTTCCACTATTTTGGCCAATTCAATGTGTTATATATATATATATATATATATATAATGCAAACTAAGATATCTTAATCATAAATGTTTTTGCATGGCCCTTCACATCTTTTATATATATATATATATATATATATATATAAANCCACACTTATCTCTAATGAAGATCAATATTAAAAAAACCACAACTAAGACATTGAGATTGTTTAAGTATTATAATATTATTAATTAAAATTAAGAAAAATATATATATTTTTCTTTATTTAAAATTTTTTACATTCAAGTGGACATTGTTTCATAATTACATAGACTTTTCTTTTTTAGTTAACATTATATTATTTCTTTTAAATGAAAAGTGTGCATAAAGAATTACACATCTCTGGTAAAAATTTACTTATGTGAAGAATATTTGTTTACATAATGTAGATTGATTTAATAAGCAATTTAGAGTTATCACATCAAGATAATTAACATCTTAATTTTAAATAAATATTTATTATAGAAATATGAAAAGTAATTTAATTATAGTATGTTTTGTTACTTAAAATAACGTTAAACTAAGTTTATAGTATCTTAGTTTATCAATACATTTTTCACATTATATATGGAAAATTTTAACATTATAAATGGAAAATATATGATTGGTTATGAGTTGTTTTTTATATTGATTTTTTTAATTTTATTAATTGATTTATGTTAATATTTTATTTCTTAAAAAAATTAAATATTTTTTATTTTTAATTTTAGAAATTATAAAATTCTAAAAATATAAAATTTATTAATATTATAAAAAATTTAAACTTAATATTTTACCAATACATAATGTATCATGGTAACTTTAATACCATTTTTTTAACTTTATATGCCATATATTCACTTCTATCACAAATTTGTATTTGCTTAACATAGATTTATTTAACATGCAAAATACAGTTATCACAATGGGATAATTAAAATAGTGATATCTAATACAGATTTAGTTTAGATAGATGAAAACTAATTTAATTAGTGTTATCTATGTTATTTAAAATATTGATTCTCAAAGTTAAAACAAATATTTTTTAAACGTAAATATTATATTGTCAACTTACTCTTTATTAAAATACTTTTCTCTGAAATTTTAAGAGAAATGTAAATTTTTGAAAGTAAGTAATTAATTATAAAATAATATATATAAATTATTATATCTAAAATAATAATAATAATAAATTTTAATTACACTAACCATGTATAATAAATACAATACAAATGTAAATGATTAACCCTTCTTATTTTTTAGTATCAAACTATTTTTAATTATAAAATGTTTATATTCTATTTTTCAATAACATTAGAAAACATTATTTTTCTTTTACTTTTAAATTACACACAAATAATATATTATTATTAGTTTCAACCCTTTCATAATTATTTTAACTCTTTTCTTTTCATTACTTACACTTATGGGAAAGTTTCACCATTTTCATAATTATTTTAATTTTTTTCTTTGGATTATTTACAACAATTATATTAAAATAGATACATAAAAATAGTTTTATTGATAAGTTTATTTATTTAAATTAAATAATTTAAATAATATTTAAATCATGTTAACTTTTTAAAATATAATATTTAAATAATATATAAAACATAATATGATGATGAATCCACTAAGATTGAATTGGTAGATTAGAGTTTAAAAGAGTAAGTGATTACTCGTGATCTTTTAGAGTTTTGTTTCTGTGCTCGAAAAGAATTAAGAGAAGCTTTCCAAGATCACCATACTTTTGTTGAGTTAAGAGGTTAGGAAGGTTGGTAGTGTGACAAATATTTTGAAAATGAGATCTAATATGGGTATAGGCTGGACAATCTTTGAGAAAATGTTTTTCATCTTCAACCTTGTTATTGTCACAAAGGTGACACACTCTTTCATCCCATGGCGTTTTAGGAATTGACCAATGCCTAGTTTCCCTATGGAGGTCATGAGAATTTGTTCTTATCTTAGCAATGCTTATTTTTTTCTTTACAATTGGAAAAACATATAGATAGTTTTGACCTTCTAGATTAGGGTTGATTACATCCTTATAACACCTTAATTTTCTTTTTTCCTCTATTTTTTATCACACCACATTTTCTCCTTAAATTTTGATTCGACGTTTTTTTAATAGTATATTTATTCTGCAAAATGGTGTCTTCCATGATTCCCCGATAGTTTATCCAAGACTGAACATCTTTATGCCATCCTCTCTTGAGTCGATGGTGGTCATGACTCAATTTTGAAGCAATTTTAGGAAGCCTCTTGTCTTCCATGTTGTTTAAATTGTTCTGATACATTAGGTATCTAGTCATAGTCATTCTCTCAATGGGGGAGAATCTTGTTTCTAAGAGGAGTATGGGATAGGGTGTATTTCCTTTAATTTTGAGATTATAGGTTATAAAATTCGTTTGTATTTTCTCTATCTTTATCCAAGATTCACGAGAGATACTACAGCCCCAGAATTAACATCCATACAGAATAAGAGGTGTAATAAGAGTCTCAAAGATGAGTTTCTTCTTATCCCAAATACAAAGATAAGTTGATTTACAATTTTTTTCAAGCCCATAATAAGTTTTTCATCCCCCAATAATCCTCTTCTCAATGGTATAATTCCAATTGAGCTTGTGGTGAATATCAATTCCAAGATATTTGTATGAAGTCACTTCCTCCAAGATGTTGTTGTCATATACGAAGGTATCATAAGGGATCTTATTGGATTTAATAAACATGACCTTAGTCTTATTAGTATTAACAGCCATACCCATATCGGAGAAAAAATCCTTGAGGATTCTTAATTGGTTTTCAGGATCATGGGGACTCCTTTCCATAAAAACGATATCATTGGAATAAAGAAGAAGATTGGTGACTATAACAGTGAGAGTAGGCCGGCATAACTTTATTTTTCCAAGCAATCTTCTAACTTGTCAATGTATATACCAAAAAGGGTAGGGGACAAGGCACAACCATTTTTTACTCGAATATTGCAGTTAATCTCTTTTGACCAGCCCTCAATGTTTTTAAAATTAAAAATAATATTCCCATACATCCTTATTGTATCATCCCTCAAATCGAGAGGAACTTTTATCTCTTCCAACCTATTCCAAAGGTTTTTCCTAGGAACCATGTCAAAATATTTTCTAAAGTCAACAAAAGAACAAAAAAGATTGATTTTAGTATTGCGGAACTCCTCTGCAATGATCCTAAAGGTAACAAGATGGTCCATAGTTGAATGATATCCCCTAAACCTGGCCTGGCCTTTCGCTCTTTTACCATGCATTTCTGGCCAAAGGCTAATCTTCTTTTCCAAATAATTCCATAAAGCTTGGTGAAAATCAGACTAATCGTGATGGTCCTATAATTAGAGGGAATGTTTTTATCCCCATTTTTTAAAATAGGAACAATGAGGCTTTGTGTCCAGGGTTTAGGGAAACCCTGCTTGACTGTTAAATTGAAGAGCTTGTGTATGTGATGGATAATGATTAACCCTCCGATTATAAAAATTCCAACTTGGTAGCCTTCAATGTCCTTAACTTTCCCATTTGCAAGCTGCTTAACCCTGAACTCTATGTCATCTAAAGAAAAAATTCTTCCTTTGTAGAGATAATAGGAATGGTGTCCATGACATTAGAAAAATCATATAAGAAATATTTTATAATCATTTTTATTTATAAATTTATTAACAATAAATTTATAAATAAACTAATTATTAATATTTAAAAATTCTACATTAGAATATATACATTATTATTATTGAAAAAAATAGCATTTACATATGTCCTTTAATATTTAATTATATATTATAATAAAAATACAATAAATATCCAAAATAAAATTTTGACATTTTTAATTTTAAGTTGAAAATTATAATTATTTAAATAATATTTAAATAATTTTAAAATTTAAAATTTTAATTATTTAAGTAACACTAATTTTTTAAAAATAAATTAATGCTATAAAACTAAATAATTATGCTAATGAACATATTGTTAAATAATGTAATTTAATACTATGTTGGATAAAACTAAATAATTATGCTAATGAACATATTGTTAAATAATGTAATTTAATACTATGTTGGAGAGTGCTCAAAATTATATTCACACTTCAAATAATTTCAATTAAATATGCCCTAGCTCAAATAAAGATCCTAGATCATGTTGAAAACATAAAAAACATATTTTATAATATAAAACTTCTCATAATATATTAAGAAGACGTTAAATAACATGTTTTCACGATAAATGTTTAATAAGTAAATTATATTTATTGGGTTATTTATATTTAATTATTGTAAAAAATAATATACAAAATAAAAAAATTTAATTATTTTTCAAATAGTTTTCTTTTTTTACTTTAAATAAGTAATTTAATAATTTTAATTTAAGTAGTCCTTACTTTTTCTCTCAAAATTAAAATTGGATTTTTTTTCTAATATTAATTTACTTAATGTAACATAAAATAGTAATGTTAGGGACAACATTTAAGAGTTAGAAGAAAAAACAATTAGCAATTTGGTTATACATGGAGCTTTCAATCTCATAATATCCAGTGTAAAAGAGAAGAAAGAGTGTAAAGAGAGAAGAAATATGAGGATACCTTTGCAATAGTCTAGGAATAACGAAAAAAATAAATCACAAATGGAGACAACTTGTCTCATAGAAACAAAGAGGTTGGGAAAAATAATTGAACATAAAGATAGGTTGATTCGGGTTAAGATAATATCTATTGACCATAAATATAACATCCTTAGGAAAACTCAAATAAATATTGACCATAAATATTTATCAATGACAACCTCATGCATGAGGACCAAGCTGAATCAAGGAAGGAAGTTCAAAAGTTGAAAGAAGTCATGAAGGAAGGAAAATGATAAATCATTTAGAATCAAAAGGCTATTATTAGGGATAGAGACCAAAAAGATAACTATAAATAGACATTTGGGACACCCTGGATCCTCTTTTGGAAGTGTCATGGTTTTCCGTAGAGTAAAGGGCCTATACTAAGTTGGATCTCGAGTGACATTGACATTAGTTTCTTGGTTGAAACTTGGGAACATGAAGAACGTAAGGTCCCTAATATCAAAGAATTTGTTTTGTGGTCAACATGGAATAAGAAGTCATCATGTAGAGGGATTGGAGCCATAGCTTGTTACATAAAAATGAACATCTCTCCTCACATACAAATTCATAAGTGAGATCCTCTCAATCAATACATATGGATGAAGATATTCGATATTGACACTAACGATATTTATATAGAAATGTATTATTTCACACCTACTATCTTTAGTAACGACTCCAGTCCTATTCCTCTTTGTCTAGATGAGGAACCTATTTTAGCTAATTTTTACAAAAGAAACTCTGAAGACTTGATCAAGAATTTGTTTGGTATTGATTTAATCAATCTTTGTAGTTCTAAAGATTTAAAAATTGGCAACAGCCTAAGGAAATGGCCAAATTCTAACACGATGAATTGTATCCATGGGATGGGTAGCAATGTCGTCGATTATGTAATATAAGATATATCCCCATATACAACCAAATAGTAAAATTTTATCTTTTAGATGACCATGAACCTGACTCTGATCATAGATCTCTAACCCTAACTCTTAACTTTGTCATGCAACAAATCTCCGTTAAAAATCTTTCAAACAACCCAAGGCACTTACTTTTTAACAAACATAAAGTTGATATTTTCTTTAAAGACTTAAGAAATGCTTTAAAACTCATATCATATAAAAACAATATTGAAGTTCACTATCATAATTTTACAACAAATCTTTCTACTTCCATCAAAAAATTCTCTATTGAGGTGTTACGTAAAATCAAAATCAGTACAACTAACCCTTGGTTCAATAATGAATGTAAAATTCCTAGAAAAACTATTAGGGATGATTCCAATGCATCTTTGAAATGTGATAAGATAAATAGATACAAAACCTTAATTAAATGGAAAAAAAAAATCATACAAATAGAAAACAAGAGATTTTTTTTCACATATTTAAGATAGATCCTAAGAAATTATGGAGGCAAATTCTAACTCATAAAATTAAAGAAAATAATAGTTTCCTTGAAGGATTGGCATTCCTACCTTCAAATTGTGTATGAATCCCCTAATGTCATGGGAACCATGTCGAATAGTTGTACAAATGATGAATTATTTTTATAGAAGACATTAAGTTTTTGATGCAGGAGCATCCGAATTACATCGTACGAGCCAGCGCGTGGAGGAAAAGGAACAGCTGGAAAGCGCCAGCATCCAAAATTTTGAACCATTGTAATATATGACTGCGCCAAGCATTAATGTTTTGATGTGATGAAGCGCACTTATAGATTGTAACGGACCTTGAGCGGATAAGCTCTCGTCCTTAGGTAGCTGAGGCATTTACTTAGATTTAGTGCAGGTAGATAGCATAATTAAATATAGATTAGACAGTCACCGTTTGAGAGGGAAAACTGAGTATAGACACCCTCCCTTGTATCATTGTAGGGATTCATTCATTCATTCATTCATTCATTCATGCCGGAGAAAGAGGAGAGAGCAGAGCAGAGAGCTTGGGAAGAAACCTCCATGTACAGTTATTGAATTAATAGGAAGAACCCTGATTCAATTCCATGGACGCGTTTGATCTCTGTGTGTTGCTGATATTATGCTAGTGCATGTTTGCTTCTTTCTATGCTTATTTGTTATATGTTGCTTATGTGATTGCATATCAGGTTAGAAACCTGAGGGAATGAACGAATGAGTTTCAAGTGGTTCTCTGTTTAGGCCAGGAGCTTCCTGCATCCAGTGCAGTTGAATACCTCCGCATAGAGTGCGTCGAGGAGGCTAAACAGTTGAACCTTGTTCTCGTTCGCCCTAAGTTGAGTTGGGTTATTCGAGCGTGCGGGCGAGTGCAGGTCGAATCGGAGTCTCAGTAGCAAGTCTGAGAAGAAAAGGTTCGAGATTGCTGCAGCGTGGGCGCACAGGTCCCAGGAGACTTCATCACTGAGGAAGTGATTGAAGACCGAACACAGGAAGCGCGTTCGAGACAATCTCTGAAGGAGTCTGAGTTAGTAAAAGATCAGGAGGAAATTAACCCTCAAGCGCCGGAAGAACCCTTTTCCATCGCCTATCGGCGAATTGGGGTTGGCGAGGGCAAGAATCACAGGCACGTCGAAATCGCGAAGTGCGATTCCCCGATTTGGTCAGGGCCATTGATTAGAACGGAGACAGGTGGCACGAATCTGGAGCCTCGGGGTTTCGGCATTCGGGGTTTCCAGCAAGTAGGAACCTTGGAGTCACGGACCTGCAAACTGCGAAATCCCGACGTGACGTGGCGGCGTGGGACCTGAGAAAAAGTGGAGGACCGGTGGGCCCATATCGGGAATCGGTAATTCGGTACTCGGGGACTTGAAGCGTAAGGGCTCGACATTTCGAGGAGAAAAACCCCGAGGTTGACCGTTGACCATCGGGAATCGGAGTTCCGGGGTTGATTGCACGGGGACAGTGTTGCAAGACTCGCGACTTCGCGAGTCCTGATCTCCCGATATGCGAAAGGGAGATTGCCGAGAAGACTGTGGGTGTTAGAACTCCCGAGGGAGTTGGAAGAGCGTGGACTCTTCGGGCCGAGGTTAGTGAGGTCCTGGGGGTGCGACCACCTGCTGAGGGAGCGGGGTTGCGTCAGAGTGGTATCAGAGCCGGAGGTGTCTTTGCTTTCTGAAGCAGAGATAGAAGAGGCATAATGCTGCCCAGAAGGGAGAGACAGTCACCTGATCGTGAGGACAGGGATGCCAGGAGAAGGGGTAGGCTAGAAGGTAATGCTGAGATGGAACGTCAGATTCGAGATCTCAGGGCGAGACTCGAGGATATGGAGACTACCCAAAGGCGTGGATCCGACGTAGAGGAATTCAGCGATCCTGAGATTGAGGAGGAAACTGGACATGATGAAGGGGAAGTCTCAGCAGAGGATGCTGCAACCGAAAGGTTGATTAAAGCCATTTCGAGGATGAGCTCGAAGACGAAGATGGACATCCTGACTTATGAGGGAAGTCTAAATGCGGAAGAATTGCTGGATTGGATCCGAGCATTGGATACCTACTTCGATTATGAAGACATCGAAGAGGATAAGAAGATAAGGCATGCTGTCACTAAGCTGAAGGGACATGCAGCCCTATGGTGGGACGAACTGCAGGCAGACAGACGTTCCAAAGGCAAACAAAAGATCAAAAGTTGGGATCGGATGATCGCCAAGTTGAAGGCGAAGTTCATTCCGAGGGATTACCAGATCACACTGTTCAGGCGCATGCAGAACCTGCGACAGAAGTTAGTGACGGTGAAGGAGTACACCGAGGAATTCTACAGGCTCAACATCAGAGCTGGTCATCGGGAAAGTTATGACGAAAAGGTGGCCAGATACCTGAATGGCCTCAGGTATGAAATTCAGGACGAGCTGAGCATGCTGACCATCCGCACGGTTGAGGATGCGTATCAGATGGCTCTGAAAGCCGAAGAAAAGTTGAGCCGCAAGCAAGGTCAGCGAGGCCGAGGCAGAAGCCAGCCTAGAGGAAAATCTGTTGTTCCAGAGAGAACACAGAAACCCAAGGAGGATTGGAAGAGGCCTCAGGGTAGAGCTGAGAGAGGTGGAACCTCACAGCAGAGACAACAAATTTCTAAGCCGAGGAGGCAGCAAGAGGATCAGCAAGGTGGATACGCTGATGCCAACACATTTCCTCGTACCCGAGGTAGAGGAAGAGGTCGAGGGGGAATTATCACATGCTTTACATGTGGTAAAGACGAACACAAAGCCGTTGACTATCCAGAGAGGAAAATGGACGGAGGAAAAGCTCACGTCGCTGAGGCGCAGAGACTTGACGTGGACAGCGAAGATGCAACCAGCG
Organism: Picea engelmannii; assembly: GCA_009831015.1. Taxonomy (NCBI): domain Eukaryota; kingdom Viridiplantae; phylum Streptophyta; class Pinopsida; order Pinales; family Pinaceae; genus Picea; species Picea engelmannii. The sequence continues at coordinate 418,065 of ML777796.1, forward strand.
GGAGGTCGCTGGGAATGCATAAGATCCTTTTGGCACCTGAAAAGGAGGTGGACAGCGCGGTGCAGAGGAGCACACTGTTTAGAACGGCTTGTACAGCCAAGGACAGAAAATGTAAAGTCATCATTGACAGCGGGAGCACCGATAATCTCGTTTCAACCGAGATGGTGGAGAAATTGGAGCTGCCAACGACTAAACACACGAATCCATATAAAGTCTCGTGGCTACAGAAGGGACACCGGGTAAGTGTCACAAACCAATGTTTAGTCAAATTTAAAATTGGGAATTATCATGATGAGATCCTATGCGATGTTATTCCCATGGACGTGTGCCACATACTGTTGGGTAGACCATGGCAGTATGATAGGAATGTTGTTCATGATGGGAGGATGAACACATACACCTTGGAGAAGGATGGTAGACATCATAAACTGCTGCCGATAAAAGATAAGGAAGTGAAACCAGAAGTTAGCAGCACGATACTTCTTATGAGTTGGAAGGAGCTTCTCACAGAGTTGGAGAAGAATGAGGATCCACAGTTCTTTGTTGTCAGGAAACCGAGAATTGTTCTGACAAGCACAAGAGTGGACGACTTGCCAGAGGAGATTCAGCAACTGCTGGGAGAGTTTGCTGACATC
>ML777796.1:421403-517931 GCA_009831015.1 Picea engelmannii
GAGGTGAAGCAGCGGTTGCAGAAATCCAATCAAGAATACAAGCGCAGAGCCGACCAGAGGAAGAGACAACTTCAGTTTGAAGTTGGAGATGTGGTTCTGGCACACTTAAGGAAAGAAAGGTTCCCAAGGGGAACATATAACAAGCTCAAGATGAAGAAAATCGGGCCATGCCGAATCTTGAGAAAATTTGGCGAGAATGCATACGAGCTTGAGTTGCCCGAGGGCATTGGAATATCTCTGATTTTCAACATTTCGGACTTGTACCCCTACAGGGCTGAAGAAGCAGGCACTGGGACTGATGAACCAATAGTCCAGGGGAAGAAACAGCTACCAGTTGCACAGAAGCCGCATATGGAGTGCATACTGGGGAAGAGAGCAGGTAAAAAGACCAGGAGGAAGCAATATTTTGAATACCTGGTCAAATGGAAGAACCACCCAGTGGAGGATGCCAGCTGGGAGACAGAGGCAATTATACAAAAACATGGGCAGACTGTACARGAGCTCATGAGCARGRGCCCATGAAATCTTTTGAGCCGAGGAGTATGATGCAGGAGCATCCGAATTACATCGTACGAGCCAGCGCGTGGAGGAAAAGGAACAGCTGGAAAGCGCCAGCATCCAAAATTTTGAACCATTGTAATATATGACTGCGCCAAGCATTAATGTTTTGATGTGATGAAGTGCACTTATAGATTGTAACAGACCTTGAGCGGATAAGCTCTCGTCCTTAGGTAGCTGATGCATTTACTTAGATTTAGTGCAGGTAGATAGGATAATTAAATATAGATTAGACAGTCACCGTTTGAGAGGGAAAACGAAGTATAGACACCCTCCCTTGTATCATTGTAGGGATTCATTCATTCATTCATTCATTCATTCATGCAGGAGAAAGAGGAGAGAGTAGAGAAGAGAGCTTGGGAAGAAACCTCCATGTACAGTTATTGAATTAATAGGAAGAACCCTGATTCAATTCCATGGACGCGTTTGATCTCTGTGTGTTGCTGATATTATGCTAGTGCATGTTTGCTTCTTTCTATGCTTATTTGTTATATGCTGCTTATGTGATTGCATATCAGGTTAGAAACCTGAGGGAATGAAGGAATGAGTTTCAAGTGGTTCTCTGTTTAGGCCAGGAGCTTCCTGCATCGAGTGCAATTGAATACCTCCACATAGAGTGCGTCGAGGAGGCTAAACAGTTGAACCTTGTTCTCGTTCGCCCTAAGTTGAGTTGGGTTATTCGAGCGTTCGGGCGAGTGCAGGTCGAATCGGAGTCTCAGTAGCAAGTCTGAGAAGAAAAGGTTCGAGACTGCTGCAGCGTGGGCGCACAGGTCCCAGGAGACTTCATCACTGAGGAAGTGATTGAAGACCGAACACAAGAAGCGCGTTCGAGACAATCTCTGAAGGAGTCTGAGTTAGTAAAATATCAGGAGGAAATTAACCCTCAAGCGCCGGAAGAACCCTTTTCCATCGCCTATCGGCGAATCGGGGTTGGCGAGGGCAAGAATCACAGGCACGTCGAAATCACGAAGTGCGATTCCCCGATTTGGTCAGGGCCGTTGATTAGAACGGAGACAGGTGGCATGAATCCGGAGCCTCGGGGTTTCGGCATTCGGGGTTTCCAGCAAGCAGGAACCTTGGAGTCACGGACCCGTGAACCGCGAAATCCCGACGTGACGTGACGGCGTGGGACCTGAGAAAAAGTGGAGGATCGGTGGGCCCATATCGGGAATCGGTAATTCGGTACTCGGGGACTTGAAGCGTAAGGGCTCGGCATTTCGAGGAGAAAAACCCCGAGGTTGACCGTTGACCATCGAGAATCGGAGTTCCGGGGTTGATTGCACGGGGACAGTGTTGCAAGACTCGTGACTTCGCGAGTCCCGATCTCCCGATACGCGAAAGGGAGATTGCCGAGAAGACTGTGGGTGTTAGAACTCCCGAGGGAGTTGGAAGAGCGTGGACTCTTCGGGCCAAGGTTAGTGAGGTCCTGGGGGTGCGACCGCCTGCTGAGGGAGCGGGGTTGCGTCAGTTTTGGATTAAGTGACTCTCAAAAGGAAAACCTAAGGACATCAAAGGTTACAAAGATGAAATATTAAAAATTGGAGAACCTATCCTCATCCCTCACATACACAAGCTCTTCAATTTAGTTATCCAACAAGGATTCCCAAAACCTTGGACTCAAATCCTCATTGTACCTATTTTTAAAAGAGGGGATAAAAACAATCCCTCTAATTATAGGACCATTATGATTAGCCCCATGTTAGTTAAGTTATACAGAGGTATTTTGGAATAGAAGATTGTTGCATGGCTAGAAGTCCATGGAAAAAGAGCTAGAATCCAAGCTCGGTTCAAAGGCTACCATTCCACTATGGACCACCTTGTTACCTTTATGATCATTGCAGAGGAGTGTCACAATGATAAAATTGATCTCCATTTTTGTTTCGTTGAATTTAGAAAATATTTTTACCATGTGCCCAGGACTGACCTTTGCAATAATTTAGAAGAGATTAATGTCCCTTTTGAGTTAAGTGTTGTTGTAGTAAGGCGATATGAGAAAAATTTTCCAATTTTAGGAACGATGAGGAATGGTTGGTGGAAAGTAACTATAATATAGGAGTCAAGTAATATCATCCTCTATCCCCTACCCTTTTTGACATCTATATTCATAAGTTAAAAGATTGTTAGGAGAGTGTAGGTTGTTTTTTCCCAACTCTCACTAGTATATCCATCATCCTCGTTATTTATGTTGATGATATTGTTCTTAAGGATAAGAGTCCCTATGACCTAGGTAAAGAACTAATAATCCTCAAGGAGTTTTACTCTAGCATGGGCCTGACAGTGAAAACTGAAAAAACATATGTTATGATAATTAAAACCAAAAGTATCACATACAATACTTTTGTTTGTGACAACAATATCCTGGAGGAAGTCCCTTCATACAAATATCTTGGAATTGATATCCACCACAAGCTAAATTAAAAGTATAGCATTGAAAAAAGGATAAATGGAGGGTGGAAATCTTATTATGGACTTGAAAACAATTGTAAATTAGTGTACCTTTGTATTTGGGATAAAAAAAACTCCTCTTCCACAATCTTGTCACTCCGATTATATTATATGAATGTGAAGTTTGGGGTTGCACTATATCTAGAGAATCCTAGAAAAAGATAGAATTGATCCAAAATAATTTTATAACTTATAATCTCAAAATTAAGGGCAATACACCCTATCCTGTCCTCCTCTTAGAGGCAATCGTATCCCCCATTGAGAGCATGTCCATTATTAGATACCTAACCTACAATTACAAGATAAACAACATGGATGACAAGAGGCTCCCCAAAATTGCTTCAAACTCTACCTAAAACCACCAACATCTCAAATGTGGATGGCATAAAGATTCCCAATCTTGGCTAAATCATTGGGAAATACAAGAAGAATTCATCATGAATTCATCATGGACAATACCAATAATATTACAAATATTGTCACTTCTAAATTTAAGGAGAATATGTGGTGTGATAAAGAATTAGTGGATAAAAGAAAATTGAGATACTATAAGGAGATGGTCAACTCTAATTTATAAGATCAAAAGTACCTCTTAGTTTTGATAAGTGCAAAGAAGAAAATCAACATTGCTAAAATAAGAACAACTCTCATGAGCCATATAGTGAAACTCAGTGTTGGACAAATCACATAACAATGTGGGATGAAAGAATGTGTCATCTTTGTGACACTATAAGGGTTGAAGATGAAAAACACTTCCTCTTATATTTCCTTCCCTATACCGATATTAGATCCGATTTTAAAAATATTTTTCACAATACAGACCTTCCTAGCCCCCTCAGTCATCAAAACTATAGTGATCTTGGAATGCTTGTCTCAATGCTTTTTGAGCATAGAAATACAATTTTAAAGATATCCAAGTAATCTCTTACATTAAGGTCTGATAGACCAATTTATATCACTATAGATTAATCATCCTCATCATTATCATCATAAATCAAATTTAATTATAAATAAGTTCCTTATATCTTTAAAATAGATTTTAAAATTAAAATTTAATATTTTAAAAAATATATAAATTATACACTATAAATAAAATAAAGATAATGATTTAATAATATCATAATGAAAAATGATTGAAAAAATGAAAAACAAATAAAATCAATTTTTTTTAAATCCTAAGTATTGTAATTTTTTTTTTTTTAATTTATTAATATTTAAAAAATTATACATAACATCCATTTAAATTTGTAGAATAAATACTATTCAATTTTTTACTATAATAAATTAATATTATTAACAACCAAAGAACCATTGTAATATGCCTAATGACTCACTATCTACTACTTTAAACCAACATGTTTCCATGAGCTCATATGGTGATCCCAGTGAAGAAGATGTTGGGATTTCGTGACAATGAATTCCTCCAATGATGGATTTGAATCCTATTACTCTGTGTTGGTTGCAACTAAATAGACCAAGTTAGAATATGGATAGGGATTGCAATTAATAATCAGTTTATTGTGTAAATGTATATAAATTCATGTAAGTCCGTAGAGGCAGAGAGAGAGTGAGAACTTGCAAGTCTATTGTAATCTCCATGATCTAAATAATAAGACAAGCGATGCCTATGCTTGGTGGATGTATCCCAATGTTTGGGTGAACCACGTGAAATCCATGTGTTTCTTATATGTGTGATTGTTAATTATCATATGTGAATTGTATTTTCCAAATTTTCAATTCTAACAAGTGGTATCAGAGGTGGTTGAAGGAGAGGGTGTCGAGGGCATCAAATTTCGAAGGAGAAACAACATTTGTGTGAGGTGTGTTGATCTCCACATCGTTGGAGGTCCCTCCTCTCGAAGGGTGTGACGTCTCATTACCCGCACTTCTCCACTGCAAAATATTTCAAATCATCGCAGTTGAGGAGTGTGGTAGAGTGTGAGGACTCTTTGAAGCACATCACAAGGAACTCACATTGGGAGGTGCGACGACTTCTATTCGCAAGGAAATATTTGCATCGAAACATTCGCATATGTTTTTATTTCTTATGAAAAACTTAAGGTATGAAGAATTTTGCACAAGTCACACGGAGGCTGCTTTAAAAGGTATAAAAGGAAGTACTATATTTGGAATATAATATTTAAAAGAGTGGAGGAATTAAAATGTAAAGGTGGATGTTTTAAAAAGTGAATCTTTTTGTTTTTTAAAAGATTTTTTATTAAACCTTTTTATATTATTAAAAGGTTTTTTGGATTAAACCTTTTTTAAATTATTGTTCAATATTGAGTAAGATCATTCCTCCATATAAAGGATTGCTTTTATAAGCATTTATTTGGGCATTAGAAGATTTTGTGCTAATGGCTAAGATGCATAGTTTGAAGTTTCAAGTTGAAAGGTTCAGTGGTAAAAACAACTTTGAGCTTTGGAAGCTCAAGATGCGGGATTTACTGGTGCAACAAGGGTTGCAAAAAGCATTGACAGGCAAGTCAAAGAAACCAACAGCCATGATGAATGAGGAATGGGAAGATATGGATGCAAAAGCTCTTAGTACCATTCATTTATGTCTGGTGGATGATGTTTTGTTTAATATCGTAGGAGAGGATACAACATGAGGCTTATGGAGAAAATTGGAAAGTCTATATATGACGAAGTCCTTGACGAGCAAAATCTACTTGAAGAGACATTTGTACATCTTGCAGATGAAAGAAGGTACAAAAGTTGTTGACCATTTAAATACCTTTAACACCCTTATAGTTCAATTGACTAGTATGGAAGTTAAATTCGAAGATGAAGATAAGGCTATTACACTATTGTGTTCGTTCCCTGAGTCTTGGGATAATATAGTCACCTCTATTAGATTTATCTCAATAGATGTTTTATATTATGAATCTGTTGTGGGACCTTTGTTGGCTGAGGAGATGAGGAGAAAATCTAGTCAAGAAACCTCAACTTCAGAGGCGATGTTGGTCAGAGGTCGAACTAAAGAGAATAATGAGAGAATTTTTCCTTGATCTAATTCAAGACACAAAAAGGGTAAAGCAAAATGCTCGTACTGTGGAAAAACAAGAAATCTCAAGAAAGATTGTTGGAAAAGAAAGGAATCTGAGGAAAACTCTACAAAGGAAGCAAATTTGGTTGTAACAAATTCAGGTATGACTGATCAAGTTTTATCTGTTTCTAGTAATTTACAATATCAAGAAGAATGGCAGTTAGATTCAGGTGCCTCCCACCACATATTCTCACATAGAATTGGTTCATTTCTTACCAATCTGTTGATGAGGGTGTAGTGTTTGTGGGAAATGGTATTCCCTGTAAAATTGTTGGGGTTGGCAGTATTAGAATTAGGATGTTTGATGATATTGTTAGGGAATTAATAGAAGTTAGATATGTAGCTAAGATTAAAACAAATTTTATTTCATTAGGAGTGTTATATTCTTGTGGCTATATGTATACAGGTCAAGGTGGAGCACTCACATTGTCAAAAGGTAATCTAGTAGTGATGAAGGAAACAAAGGTTGATAACCTTTATAAGTTGGAAGGGATTACTGAAGTAGCATTTGAAGTGACAGATGTATCTTCTTTTTTATGGCATAAGCATCAAGGTTATAAGAGCAAGAAAGAATTGTAGGTACTCGCAAGTGGTAAATCATTTCCAGACTTAAAATATTTCTTTCTAAATTCCTTCTTCTTTTATATCTTTGCAAGTTATGATGGTGGTATAAAGGGATTTTGTGTGTGGTATCCTACTTCTCACAAGGTCATCATTGTAATGACCCCAATACATTACAACTACAAGCGAAGCAAGGCGCATTTTTTGGATTTTGTTTTTAGGCAGGAAGAAAACGATGATAAAATTAACCACGCCTAAATGAAGATCACACGCACACTAATCAAGCAACAGATAACTATGACTCCACGCACTAGCACAAGGGAAACTGACCGAAACATGCGTAAAACAATAGGGGGAAATGACTACCCTCTCGACACAACATGACCTCACCTACAAGCTAAGGGACAACACCCCGATCCCGACACAATGGCCTCGAAGGCGAGATAATTAGAACCTCGATGGCATGCAACCAAACACATGAAGGCATTGCAACCCAAGCACCATCAACAAACTTACAAGATCAACAAAACCCACAACGGGAAGTATAGACCCCAACCAAGTTATCAATCGCCTCTATCCAATAGGGCGTGCAATGATCCCCTCGTCAGGAATCATGTCGTCCCCAGGTGATAGGCACAATGATAACCATAGCGCTACATAAACCATCTGGACCAATGACTCTAGCTAAAACTAGCTCGCTAGGATCCAATCTACTGACAAGAGGCTACACCCATACCCAAAACAATAGGTCGACCAGACCCAAGATGACTACAATAAAAGGAAAAGCTCAAGATAATACCTGACTTCGCCAACAACACGTGTAATAACTGATAAGCCAGACGCCTAACTACGAAGGTCAAACTATTACCAAGCGACAAAGGTCATAAATTTTATCATAATGCGCACTAAGAAAGTCACTTAACCCAATCAAATACTCTTATCCAAAATTATAAACTATCCATTAAAATAAGTGATCTACTTAACATTTTAAAGGTGCTCCACACTGCTTAAAAACAATCAACATTATTGTATAGAAGGGATAATCCTGAAGGTGATCGATGTATATAATTAATTCCACTTCAATGCTATATTTTCTGCCATTTTATGTTGTTATGTGGTTATAAATAAAATCCAATTGACGTTATTCAATGAAATTTTAATGTTATCTTGTTGTTTATGAATAATTGTCACCTCGATGTTATTCAATAAGAATTAATGCTATTATTAAATTCTATCTAAATCAAGCTATACATTACATATAAATCAAGTTATACATTACAAGCTATATAATGCCATATAAATCAAGATACACATTACAAGAAAATTCACTATACATTCAATGAGATATAATGCCATATAAATCAAGCTATACATTCAAGTTATACATTCAATGAGATTTAATGCCATATACATTCGATGGGAATTATTTCCATATGCATTCAACAATATTTAATGCCATATGAAGTACAAAAATCTTATACATTATGGAAATCTATACATTAAAGAAATCTATACATAAATCTATACATTACAGAAATCGATGAGATTTAAATCTATATATTTCATCATAGGAAAAGGGCAGGGTGGTCAATGACAAGTCTGGAAAAGAGACATGAAGATGCAGAGATAATTTGTTTCCACCTCGAGACAAAAATCGCCATGAAGCTGCCGAAATTAAATAGAAAAATTGCCAGGTTAATAAAGACATGAAGACATGGTGATTAAATGGAAAAATTGCCAGGTTAATAAATGGGAAAATCGCAGTCATAACATGCAACGATTGCATTCTTAATAATGGCAATATCCAGAGTAATATATCTAGCCATGAAAACACAATAATGATATAAAAACGCAGAGCAATAAATCGTGGTAATAATACAATCTTAATAATGGCATCACTAGAGTAATATAATTCGTTACATAATTGCAGTCTTAAAAATGACAATCACAGAGCAATAAGTCGTTACATAAATGCAATCTTAATAATGGAAAATCTCCAGTTAAACACCCAGACAACAATTGTGTCTTTAAAAGTGGCAATTCGCCTAGTAAATAAAAATGAAATGCAGACTTAAGAAGTGGAAAATCGCCAGGTAAACACAAGCAACAAATGTGTCTTTAAGAGTGGCAATTCGCCCAGTAAATAAAAACGAAATGCAGACTTAAGAAGTGGCAAATCGCCAAGTAAACAGAAGCAACGAATGTGTCTTTAAGAGTGGAAATTCGCCTAGTAAATAAAAACGAAATACAGATTTAAGAAGTGGAAAATCACTAGGTAAACACAAGCAACGAATGTGTCTTTAAGAGTGGCAAATCGCCTCATAAATAAAAATGAAACGCAGTCTTAATTTGTCGTCAAATATTAAGGTGTAGAGTATGAAAATTGCAGAAAATAATGCCCCCCCCCAAAAAAAAAAAAACATAGTTAAATAGCCAGGAAGGTATTACCAAGCAGAGTTAAATTATCGAGCAACATTTAAAAAAACACAGAGTTATAAATTTTGTGGTTGACGGTGTTGAAATGCAAAGAACACTAAACACAGTTTCCAGATGCCGAGAACGATTGGGACATAGAGATGATATAACAAGCAGAGACCAAAACAAGGTGGAGATTAAGGTGCAAAGATAAGAAGGAGTAAATTGTTGAGAAAACATATCCTTCACTCGTCATCCACACACAAAAAAGAAGGGAATTAGAATCTATAGGTTGTTGTGCACCAAAGTGACGATCGTCGATTCGTCTCCTAGATGACTACTCAGGCATGGACTGACAAACTAGGTATGAGGACGAAAAGCTCAACTTTTCACAAAAATCAACAAACCAAAGGACAAGCTCAACACACAAGGATCGAAAGCCAAGGGAGTCAATCAACAACGAGGTTAAGGCTATGGGGAAATTAAGTTATCAGTTAAAATGCTAAGTCAACATTTTTCTTACCCAATTAAAAATAAAGAATTGAAAGCGTGAGGTATAATAAGAATCTACCATGCAGAATCAAGTATGCGTACTCTATCCCAAGTCATCCGCTCTGAGTTGTTATGCCGTGCACTCCATGCATCTCCCTCTTTCTGACCAATGAGACTTCATCGGTACCTCCCAGCCAACGCTAGGTGTACTCTTCTTCCACCTTAGCCCCTTGAGATGCAAACGGACAATGCACACTAAAACAGAGAGAAGATAACTCCCATCTCACCTCGCAAGGTTGATCTACCACTCCTCACAGAGATGGTTATCCCAACTCCCACAATATAAGTCAGTCAAGTCTAAAATTTTGCAGCATAACGTTATGCATAACAGAAGAGATCCATCATCCTCCTCCTCCCTCCTTTATATAGAGTTTCTAAGTCACTTACTTTCCCAAAATCCCATTTAATTTATTGTTCAATAATTTAATTCATAAAAGTCCTCCCCATACATGTGTCACCAATCCCCTTCATTGCACCATAAATTAATTTCATTAATTAATTAATTACTCCTATTTCCCTCACCCACCTAAAAGCATTCCTATAATTGCTCCTAGGTGTCCCCATATTCCCTTACACATTTTAATGACTTACCCCCTTACTAATTTACTAGTTGACTTTAATATAGAAAGTTCTTAAATGCTAGATACCTTACTAAGTTAGTTTTTTTTCTTTTTTCTTGTGTTTCCCCGTTCTTTTTATGTTTCCCTCTTTTTCCTAGTTTCCTAATTCTTTTAAATTTCATTCTTTCCATTTTTATTTAAAACTCAAATTGGCAGGTGTAGAAAATCAACTTTTTCCCCTTTTCCTTTTTAATTAATAAATTTTTAATTAGCATATGTGATAAAACAATTATTTCCCCTTTTTCCCCCTTTTAAATTTTATCCCCAAAAATATTTTTATAAATTAATTGAATTACTTACCCCCTTCTCGTCGCATGATTAATGATGATTATCATTATTATTTATTTATTTATATTTTTCTTTTTATATAAATAGTTTTTTTTTTATAACAAGTATCACTTACACCTAGACTTTATTTTCCTGGGCTGGGAAACATTTTATTAGGGAAATCGCTTTAAATATTTCTCATCACATTATTCGTTCTAAGGCCATCTAGATTTATTCATTTATTAATTAGCAATGTGACATGCCCTTCAGGATGCACTAGGTGCTCCAAGGGTGCCCCTCACCTCTTTTTCTTTTTCTTGCGCGACGTGCCCTTCAGGACGCACTACGTACTCCAAGGGTGCTACTCGCCTCTTGACTCACTTGGTAGACATCAAAAACCCTGGAGTCAATACTCTACCAGGTGATCTTGTGGGAGACTAAAAGCCTCTAAGGAATAAATCCCCTGCCTTATTGTGCACCCCTTAGTATCATCGTGAGCGACTATCGCAGTCAGCCCTCATGGTATCGTAGGTCTTTTCGAACTAGGTAATCATTAACCTATAGTTCGAGCCACGATGGGAGTGCTAGTAGTATGTGGCAGGGTTGTTTTCCACACCTCTCCCTCAATGTCTCTGGTAGTCGTCCATGAACCCTCTACTCCACATGTGAGTCTGGTTGACAAGCTATCGTCAGTCTCCATCATCAACGAATCATGTCAGAATAATATCCACAATCATATCATCTAATCAAACGAACAAATGTCATATATACAACAATCAAACCCCAATATTCCATTCCCCGACTCGGTCCGGAGTCCAAGGGATTTCATCGATGCCTCTGCATCCTCGAGGTCCAAAATCCTATACACTCAGGAAAACCGAGTCAATAACACCTGTCTATGTCAATACAGCAAAATAACATGTCATCAATTCATAACACCTCATAATCATAATCAAATGCCCAAAAGTATAATAATTTGGATCACTTGCAAGCGAGTGTCCTCAAAGAATAAGTTCGCTCAGTGTGCGCAAGAGAGGGATGTTACATACACCCCCTCTTGGTCTAAACTTCATCCCGAAGTTTTGCAATATATAAGTGCCGAAATAATGTGTATCAAAGTATCATAAGTCTATCTATCAAACAAAAATGGAAATAGTTGGCGCATATCATATGCATCCTCCCAGGTCACTGAGTGTGAACTATAGTTGTCCCACTGGACCTTGACCTGATCTATTGTTCGATGTTGTAGCTGTCGAACGTGATGATCCAGGATGTGGATCGGCTTAGCTGTGAGATCCCCCTCATCTGATACCTGCAAGGAACTCATGTCAATAACAATTGTAGGATCACTAATATAATGTGTCAAAATAGATACGTAAAAAACATCATGCGTACGCCTTAAAGAATCAAACAAGGCTAGTTGATAAGCCACAAGCCCCTTTATTTCCACAATCTCGAAAGGTTCCACGAACCTAGGAGAGAGTTTATCTCTCTTTACAAACTCGATCGAACTCTTATGCGGTTTTATCCACAAGAAGACTCGATCGCCAACTTCATAACTATGTTTGACACGGTGCGCATTGGAATAACTCTTTTGTCGATCCTGTGTTTATTTAATCACTTGTCTTATTGTTTGCATTTTCTCTTCCATTTCTTGGATCGCTTCTGGTCCCACTAGGACCCTATCCTCAAGCGGATCCTAACTCAAAGGCATCTGACACAGTCAACTGTAAAGAAACTCGAAAGGTGCCATCTTAATGGTGCTTTGGTAATTGTTGTTATAAGAAAATTCCACTAGTGGCAAGAATTCTTCCCAACGCTTTTGTTTGTCCATCACGTACATGCGCAACATGTCCTCCAAGGTATGGTTTGTTCGTTAGGTCTACCTGTCAGTCTCCGGGTGATACGCAGTACTAAAGTTAAGTTGGGTTCCCAAGGCCTCTTGGAACTAGTCCAAAATCGTCCAGTAAACATCGATCCTCAATTGGATATAATCCTCTTAGGCACGCCGTGCAGCCTCACAATCTCACTGATGAAAACTCTAGTTATGTCAGGTGCCTGATACGTCATACACATAGGAATAAAATGAGAAGTCTTCGTCAGAGTGTCGACTACCACAAAAATGGAGTCGTGTCTCCTTGTCGTCAGTGGCAATCCAACAATGATATCCATCGAAATGACCTCCCATTTTGATTCTGGGATAGCGTGTGGCTGTAGTAATCCTGGTGGATGTCTATGTTCAGCCTTTACCTACTGACATTCTAGACATCGGGCCACATAGTTAACTGTGTCTACCTTCATTCCCTTCCAGAAGAATAAGGGTTTAAGGTCTGCCCTCATCTTCGTGAGTCCTAGGTGGGCCATCTACACTTCTCTGTGAGCCTCGTTTAGGATCAAACTCCTCAACTCGTCATTCGGTGGTACATAAATCTGATTTTTACACGTTAATAATCTATCGTCGTCAAACATAAATCCTTCAAATCTTGGTACCACCATTGTCTTTTTCCCGATAAAATCCTCGACCTCTTTGTACCAGTCATCGTCGCACTGTAAAGTTAGAATCTTTTCACGTAGATTCGTCTGAAGAGGCAACACCGAAAAGATGTGTGGTCTCTGACTCAATGCATCTGCCACTGGGTTTGTTCATTTTATGTATGTAATCTCGAATTCATACTCTCTAAGAAATTCCAACCAATGTCGTTGTCACGCATTCAGGTCACTTTGCGTAAATATGTGTTGTAGTCAACATTGATCCATATTTAGTTCAAATTTTTGTCCAATAAGGTAGTGTTTCCAAACCTTAAAGGAATATATAATGGCTAACAACTCCAAATCATGTGTCGCATAGTTCTTTTCATGCCTTCTTAGTTTCCTCGATATGTAAGAAATCACTCGACCGTCTTGCATCAAGACTCCATGTAAGCCTTCCTTGGATGCGTTAGTGCATACCAATAAGTCTGCATCCATGTCAAGGACCTTTAGTATCAGTGTCGTTGTAAAAATCTCTTTGAGCCTCCGAAAATCTATCGCACACTTCTTGGTCCAAACAAACTTCTTGTTCTTCTTCTACAACTCTGTGATCGGATTTGCTATCTTCGAAAATCCCTCGATGAACCGTCCATAGTATCCTGCTAAACCCATGAAGCTATGCACTTCCAGGACATTCGTTGGCGCAGGCCATTCCATAATACCCTCGACCTTTGTTGGATCCACGATGACACCTTCGCCAGAGATGACATGCCCTAAGTAGTGAATCTTTGATTGATAAAATGAGCATTTGGACAACTTCCCATACAATTTATTCTCTCACAGACATTGTAGTACCAAGAGCAAGTGCTTTTCATTCTCCTCCGCCATCTAAGAGTAAATCAAAATATCGTGAATGAATACTTGGACGAACTTGTCCAAGTACTTGTGGAACACTCCATTCATCAAACTCATAAATACCCCTGGGGAATTTTTTAGTCCAAACGGTAAAACAATAAACTCGTAATGCCCAAACCTCATCTTAAAGGCGGTCTTAGGGACATCATCCTCCTTTATTTGTAACTAGTGATACCCTGATCGCAAATTGATATTTGAGAACACTATCGCACCCTTCATCTGATCAAACAGATCATCAATCCTCAGCAACAGATACTGGTTCTTGATCATTGCCTTGTTCAATTGACGATAGTCAATGGAGAGCCTCCACGACCCATCCTTCTTTCGTATGAAAATAACAGGTGCACCCCACGGTGACACACTTGGACGTATAAGTCCTAGGTCCAACAACTCCTTCAGTTGCATGCTCAACTCCTGTAACTCTGGTGTCGGCATCCGATAAGGTATTTTTTCTATCGGTTTAGTCCTGAGTTTTAGGTCTATCGTAAAATCCAATTCCCTCTCTGACGACATCCCAGGTAACTCCTTCGGAAATACGTTTGCAAATTATCTCACCACTGGAAGGTGTTCTAGACCTTCTGCTACTCCCTTCTCATTTAACGTGAGGATCCCATAAAGTGTACATCCCTTATGCATGCTCTTCCATAACTGGAAGGAAGAGATAAACCTCGTGGAAACTCCCTGGTTCCGACCTACAATAACGCATCTTTGTCCTTCATCATCGACTAAGCTCAATCGTTTCGTCTTACAGTTGGGTATCACCTCATGTGATTCCAACTAGTCCATACCAATCACGACGTCATAAGATCCTAACATCATGACGTACAGGTCGACCCTGGTGAAAAACTCTCCAAAGTTAAGGGTACAACACGTAACCTTTCCTCCAACCTTCTGTTTGGCTCCCGAAGCCATCTCTACAAAGCTAAAATCATCTTGTTAGACTGCCTTTACCTTAATCCTTTTTAGCACTGCACCATAAATGAAACTCTTGGTAGCATCGGGATCTACCAAAATACTAAGGGTTTGGTTAGCGACAATACCTTACATCTCAAGAAGAGTTGACGGGTGATCTACCTAGCGGTTATTCATTGTTGCACGAATCCGATGGGCCTTACCCAAATCTCCCACGGTAGTGGGTCCGGCTGATCCAGATGCTCTAGTCCTCTCCACTGGGAAGTCGTGCTGGTAGTGTGGCTCCCCACACATCCAACACCCCTTATTTGGTCCAGTACTCTTGGTACCTGAACTAGAAGATGACGGCCCATCGTTCTGGAATCCTGGTATGTTCTGCTGAATAGGCCTAAACTACTGTTGTTGTGGTCGACATTGTTGTTGATGTTGTGATCCCCGATAAGGTGTATGTTGTTGAGGCACCGGTTGCCGAGGTGTAGTGAAAGTAGATGCTCTCTGAAAGCCATGATATCTAGGTGTATGTCTGGTAGGTGTATGATGCTATTGCGCACCAGATGACACCTGCACTACTAGTCTCACTGGAGTCCTACTCTGACCCCCGCTAACAAGATCCTCCTCTACTGTGAGGGCCTTCTGGATGACATCATGCAAGGTCTGAGGCATCATAATCCTAACATTTTCACGTATGCTGCCACTAAGGCTGAACATGAACCTGTTGACCTTAAGTTTCTCAGTATTAAGATGCAAAGCATACCGAAGCAACTCCATAAAAAGGGCCTCGTACTCGGGCACCGTACGGTCTCCCTGTTGTAAGGCATTGAAATCTTTGAGCTGACGCTCAATGAATTCCTCTAATAGGTACCTCTTTCGGAACCGTTCCTCAAACAGTTCCCATGACACATCTTTGACGACTATGTTCAGTTGTGGCAGGAGCGTCTTCCACCATAGAAGACAACTCCCCTTCAATTGAAAGACCGCCATGCGGACCTTCATGTTGGAGGTATAGTCACAAAGTACAAAACACATCACCATATTCTCCAACCATGCCTCGATGACTACGTCATCCAGGCACCAAAGAACTTGGGAAATTTGACCTTCTCAAGTTCGCGGTGAATACTATCACTACCAACTGGAGTGCGCGGTGGACCCTCAGGGGGTGCCAGTTCCCTGGACTCATCTTTGTCCAAATGGATGATCAGTGCCTCAGACATGTGCTGAAAATATCTCATCAGCCCAACCACATCACCCACCACTATCTGCTCCTGCCTGACAACCTGTTTTTCTCCCTGGGGGTTAGATCCCTTAGGTGTGGATGTTACTGGAGGCATCGCGCGTCCTCCTCTATCACCCTGTCTTCTACCTCTACGATGTCCTCTAACCATGATTACCTGCACAAATACAATTCAACTTAATTAGCAACATTATAAATATCATATTAACTAAAGTTGTAGTGATCCCAAGTCATGGGTTGAACCCGCTCTGATACCATATGTAACAACCCCAATATTTTATGACTACAAGCGAAGCAAGGTGCAATTTTTTTTTTTTTAAGCAGGAAGCTAATGACGACACAATTAACCACAACTAGACGAAGATCACGCACACACCAATCAATCAACAAACATCTATGACTCGACGCACTGGCACAAGGGAAACTGGGCGAAACATGCGTAAAACAATGAGGAGAAATGACTACCCACCCGACGCAACATTACCTAGCCTACAAGCTAAGGGACAACACCCCCATCCTAACACAACGACCTCGATGGCAAGATAATTAGAACCTCAATGGTGCGCAACCAAACACATGAAGGTGTTGTAACCCAAGCACCATCAATGAACTTATAAGATCAACAAAACCCACAACGAGAAGTATAGACCCCAACTAAGCTATCAATCGCCTCTATCCAATAGGGTGTACAATGATCCCCTCGTCAGGAATCATGTTGTCCCCAGGCGATTGGCACAATAATAACTGTAGTGCTACATAACCCATCTGGACCAATGACTCTATCTGAAACCAACTCACTAGGAGTCGGGCTACTGATAAGACGCTACACCCATACCCCAAGCAACAGGTCGACCGGACCCAAGATGACTAAAATCAAAGGAAAATCCCCAGCTAATACCCGACTCCGCCAACAAACCGTGCAATAACTGATAAGCCAGACATCTAAGTGAAAAGGTCGAACTGTTACCAAGTGACTAAGGTCATAAATTTTATCATAATGTGCACTAATAAAGGCAGTTAACCCAATCAAATATGCTTATACACAAACTATCCATTAAAACAAGTGATCTACTTAACATTTTAAAGGTGCTTCACTCTACTTAAAAAGAAGAATCGACATTATTGTCTAGAAGGGATAATCATGAAGGTGATTGATGTCTATAATTAATGCCACTTCAATGCTATCTTTTCTGCCATTTTATGTTGTTATGTGGTTATAAATAAAATCCAATTGACGTTATTCAATGAAATTGTAATGCTATCTTGTTGTTTATGAATAATTGTCACCTAGATGTTATTCAACGAGAATTAATTCTATTATTAAACGCTATCTAAATCAAGCTATACATTACATATAAATCAAGCTATACATTACAAGCTATATAATGCCATATAAATCAACCTACACATTACAATAAAAGTCATTATACATTCAATGAGATCTAATGCCATATAAATCAAGCTATAGATTTAAGATATACATTCAATGAGATTTAATGCCATATACATTCGATGGGAATTACTTCCATATGGATTCAATGAGATTTAATGCCATATACAGTACATAAATCTTATACATTACTGAAATCTATACATTACAAAAATCGATGAGATTTAAAGCTATACATTTCATCGCAGAAAAAGGGCAGTGTGGTCAATGAAAAGGTTGGAAAAGAGACAAGAAGACGCATATATAATTTGTTTCCACCTGTAGACAAAAATCGCCATGAAGACGTAAAGACTAAATACCAAAATCACCAGGTTAATAAAGACATGAAGACGCAGTGATTAAATGGAAAAATCGCTAGGTTAATAAATGGGCAAATTGCAATCATAACATGCAACGATTGCAGTCTTAATAATGACAATAGCCAGAGTAATATATCTAGCCTTTAAAATGCAATCAGGATATAAAAATGCAGAGCAATAAATCATGGTAATAATACAGTCTTAATAATGGCATCGCTAGAGTAATATAATTCGTTACATAATTATAGTCTTAACAATGACAATCGCAAAGCAATAAGTTGTTACATAAATGTAGTCTTAATAATGGAAAATCACGAGTTAAACACCCAGGCAACGATTATGTATTTAAAATTGACAATTCGCCCAGTAAATAAAAATGAACTGCAGACTTAAGAAGTGGCAAATCGCTAGGTAAACACAAGAAACAAATGTGCCTTTAAGAGTGGCAATTCGCCCGGTAAATAAAAACGAAATGCAGACTTAAGAAGTGGCAAATTGCCAAGTAAACACAAGAAACGAATGTGTCTTTAAGAGTGGCAATTCACCCAATAAATAAAAATGAAATGCAGACTTAAGAAGTGGAAAATCGCCAAGTAAACACAGGAAATGAATGTGTCTTTAAGAGTGGCAGTTCCCCTAGTAAATAAAAACGAAATGCAGTCTTAATTCATCGTCAAATATTAAGGTGCAAAGTATGAAAATTTCAGAGAATAATGCCCCCCCCCCCAAAAANTAGTTAAATAGCGAGGAAGGCATTACCAAGCAGAGTTAAATTATCCAACAACATTTAAAAAAGATGCAGAGTTAGAAATTTTGTGGTTGAGGGTGTTGAATTGAAGAGAACACTAAACACATTTTTCGGATGCTGAGAATGATTAGGATGTAGAGGTCATATAACAAGAAGAGACCAAAACAAGGCAGAGATCAAGGTGCGAAGATAAGAAGGGGTAAATTGTTGGGCAAACACATCCTTCGCTCATCATCCACGCATAGAAAAGCAAGGCATTTGAATCTATAGGTCATTGTGGACTGAAGTGATGATCGTCGATTCGGCTCCTAGTCGACTTCTCATGCGTGGACTGACAAACTAGGGATGAGAATGAAAAGCTCATCTTTTCACAGCAATCAACAAACCAGAGGATAGGCTCAACACGTAGGGATGTAAATACAAGGGAATCGATCGACAATGAGCTTAAGGCTATGGGGAAATTAAGTTATCAGTTAAAATGCTAAGTCAACATTTTCCTTACCCAATTAAAAATACAGAATTGAAAGCGTGAGGTATAATAAGAATCTACCATGTAGAATCAAGTAAGCATACCGTAGCCCAAGTCGTCCGCTCTGAGTCATTATCCGGCGTGCTCCATGTAGCTCCCGCTTGCTGACCGATGAGACTTCACCGGTACCTCCCAACCAATGCTACGGGTACTCTTCTTCCCCATTAGCCCCCCAAATCGCAAAGGGGCCACACACACTAAAAAAGAGAGCAAGTAGCTCCCATCTTGCCTCGCAAGGCCAAGCTACCACTCCTCACCAACCTGGGTATCTCAACTCCCACAAGCTAAGTCAATCAAGTCTAAAATTCTACAGCGTAACGTTACGCATAATAGAATAAATCCATCATCCTCCTCCTCCCTCCTTTATATAGAGTTTCTAAGTCACTTACTTTCCCAAAATCCCATTTAATTTATTGTTCAATAATTTAATTCATAAAAATCCTCCTTGTACATGTGTCACCCATCCCCCTCATTGCACCACAAATTAATTTCATTAATTAATTAATTACTCCTATTTCCCTCACCCACCTAAAAGCATTCCTAGAATCGCTCCTAGGTGTCCCCATATTCCCTTACACATTTTAATGACTTACCCCTTAAATAATTTATTAGTTGAGTTTAATTTAGAAAGCTCTTAAATGCTAGATACCTTACTAAGTTAGTCTTTCTGCTTTTTTCTTCTGTTTCCTCTTTCTTTTTATGTTTCCCATTTTCTCTTAGTTTCCTAATTCTTTTAAATTTCCCTCTTTCCCTTTTTATTTAAAACTCAAATTGGTAGGTGTAGAAAATTAACTTTTTTCCCTTTTCCTTTTTAATTAATAAATTTGTAATTAGCATATGTGACAAAACAATTATTTCCCCTTTTCCCCCCTTTTAAATTTTATCCCCCAAAAGATTTTTATAAATTAATTGAATTACTTACCCCCTTCTCGTCACATGATTAATGATGATTATCATTATTATTTATTTATTTTTATTTTTATTTTTATATAAATATATTTTTTTTTATCACAAGTATCACTTAGACCTAGACTTTATTTTCCTGGGCTGGGCGACATTTTATTAGGGAAATTGCTTTAAATCTTTCTCATCACATTATTTGTTCTAAGGCCATCTAGGTTCATTCATTTATTAGTTAGCAATGTGACATGCCCTTAAGGATGAACTAGGTGCTCCAAGGGTGCCACTCGCCCCATTCTATTTCCTTTGCGCGACGTTCCCTTCAGGACGCACTACGTTCTCCAAGGGTGCCACTCCCCTCTTTCTGTTTTTCTTGCGCGATGTGCCCTTCAAGACGTACTATGTGCTCCAGGGGTGCCACTCGCCTCTTGACTGACTTGGTAGACATCAAAACCCCTGGAACCAATACTCCGCCAGGTGATCTTGTGGGAGACTAAGGGCCTCTAAGGAATAAGGCCCCTTCCTTATTGCGCACCCCTTAGAATCATCGTGAGCAACTATCACAGTCGGCCCTCATCGCATCATGGGTCTTCTTGAACTAGGTAATCGATAACCTACAGTTCAAGCCACGGTGGGAGTGCTAGTAGGTCGTGGCAGGTTTTTTGTCCACACCTCTCCCTCAACGTCTCTGGTAGTCGTGCATGACCCCTCTACTCCACATGTGAGTCTGGTTGGCAAACTATCGTCAGACTGCATCATCAACGATTCATGTCAGAATAATATCCATAATCATATCATCTAATTAGATGCACAAATGTCATATATACAATAATCAAACCCCAATAGTCCACTCCCCGACTCAGTCCAGAGTCCAAGGGGTTTCATCGATACCTCTACATCTTCAAGGTCCAAAATCCTACACACTCAGGAAAACTGAGTCAATAACACATGTCTATGTCAATACAACAAAATAACATGTCATCAATTCATAACGCCTCATAATCATAATCAAATGGCCAAAAGTATAATAATATGGATCACTTGCAAGCAAGTGTCCTCAAAGAATAAGTTCGCTCAGTGCACGCAAGAGCACGATATTACAATCATTTACAGAGATATAGTATGTATGGAACAACCAAAAGGGTTCATTCAAGGTCGCAATGGTAAATTTGTTTGCATGCTAGATAATTCATTGTATGGCCTATTGGTACCCAGACAAATATACAAGAGGTTTGAATCCTTCATAGCGAGTCAGAATTTTTCAAAGGGTAGGAATGACTATACCGTTTATAGTACATTCGCAGTCTTGATGTTATTTGTTGATGATATACTCGATGCACGCTAAAGCATGGATAAAATCAGTAAGAAAATGACTCAGGTGGACAGGACAATTCAGATGAGGGATCAAGGAGCAGCAAAACAAATTATGGGCATGGAAGCACACAGAGATGGTCATGGTAAGTTGTGGTTGGAGTTTAGTATGAACATTGTAAAACAAATTTTTATCCCTCTTGCTTTCCATTATAAGTTTTCTTCAAGCATATGTCCTATCTATAAAGAAGAAAATGTTATGTCTCGTGTAGGTTCAATAGGAGGTCTGTTGTATGTGATGAAATGTTTAAGACCAGATGTTTCACATGCTAATGATGTTTTCAAATACATGATAGATTCATGTGTTGCAGTGAAATGGGTGCTTCGGCGTTTGAGAAGCACAAATGCCACCTATAATGCTTACACTGAGATGGTCTGTGATAATTGTAATGTATATTTTAATACATGTGTCTTGGATAGAAGGATATCTATCACTAAATATGTCTCACAACACAGTTGTGGAAGACAAGTTGTAGGTGGAGTGAATCCTCAGGAAATCCAAACTCGTGCATGTCACACAAGCGAGATCATGAAACCAGTTTTATTAGAGAAGTTGTAGTGGTGTTTGGCTTCTCTTGGCTTGCAGAAAAGGTGATGAACAAAAGGAATGAGCAAGGTAACAAGATAATTGTTGTCAAGGTGGAGATTGTTGGGATTTGGTGACAACGAATTCCTTCAATGATGAATTTGGATCATATTATTCTGGGTTGGTTGCAACTAAATAGACCAAATTAGAATATAGATAGGGATTGCATTTAATAATTAGTTTCTTGTGTGAATGACGTAGCCCAACGTTTGGATGAACGACGTGAAATCCGTGTGTTTCTTTTCCATAAAATACTATTCAGTTTCTTATTGTAATAAAGTAATATTATTAACCACCAAAGAACAATCCTTAATGTGCCTAAGGACTATCTATCTTCTTCTTCAAACCAACCTTTTCGACGAGCTAAGCCCATGGTGATCCCAACGAGGAAGATACGATAGACCAGTGCAAAGATGCTATAGAAGCGGACCAGAGAGCTCAGTGCACACCATTGGAGGTCAGAAGCAAGCAAGCAACCAATATGTTATTAATTAGTCTGCATGTCAAGCCTTATACGGGCGTTAATAGGAACAAACTAACCAATATGTTATTAATTAGTCTGCATGTCAAGCCTTATACGGGTGTTAATAGCAACAAACTAACCAATATGTTATTAATTAGTCTGCATCTCAAGCCTTATACGGGTGTTAATAGTTACACTGTATCTGTCATAGGTATTAGCAAACTTGTGTATGTACTATTTGAAAGTCTGAAGTTTTTTTTGAATTTTCAGAACAAATCTTTATATATATTTTACTGTTAGCAATGTTACAACCTTTTCAATATAATGTCTCGAGATTCCGATTCAAAGAAAAAAAATAACAGATTGCTAACGAAGTAGAGGCTTGACATTTTAACCATCTTTCAAGGGCTCGGCCCCAGGAAGATTCACTTATAGGCATAGGCTTGGATCCTTTATAGGAAGTGGCCTAAGTGTTTGCATAAGCGAAGTAGTTCTATGAAATTGTTTGATTCTATTTCTACAAAGGCTCAGGCTCCAAGTCCCTTTATATTAATAAAATCAGGAGAAAAGAGGAGATGAATAAGTATTGCTTCATTGATGCCTAATGTGTGTACCAATGCCTTTGCCTTTGTTGAAAGCCGATTATCAAAGAAGAATGGCTCAGTTAAGAAGGCGATAGGATAAAGTTTTAAAGGAAGTCAACTTTTTGACTGCCCCGTCCATATTAGTTATAAAATTTAATGTAAGTTGCGGGTAGGCAAAGAGGTTATGGGCCGTTAACAATAGGTAATCAACTAGTTTACAAATCACTTTTATACTTTTGCTTTACGCTGGTTAACAATTTCAATTTGAGAAGTGGCAGTGTCAGTGGGCAAGCACTAGCGGCAAGCGGCAGAGTATTAAATACCGTCACAGAGCACATAGAGGAGGTGGTAGGATCTGGAATGTCCTGGATTCAACGTCCTCTATACACTTTAAAGTGCCATTTATGAACCTGCCGCAGGCTGTCTAGCGCTTGCCATGGCACTGCCATCTGCACGAATACCTCAATAATTGATGAATCAATAAATGCACCAATACCTCAATAATTGATGAATCAATAAATGCACCACTCTGTCTGAACTAGCAGCCAGCCTGTTATTTTCTATTTTATATCAACGAATAAGCGATCTGGTATTCTGCTTAAACCATCACGGAGATATGCATATTATCATTCCCCAGGCTATTAATTCTTATGATTATCTTTCGCACAAAATTTAATATGATTATCTTTCACATAAAATTTCTGAAACTGAAATGAAAGAAACAAACAATCATACATCATCCACACAATGAACACAACATGTACCCTTTTAAAACAAAGCTAGAAGGGGAAACCTATGATATGCTATTTTCAAAAGAGGCACTCACTATGGGGATGCCATGGAGGGGCCTAGTTCATGATAACCATTTAGGGTTAGGGACTTTGTATCTCTCAACTCTCAATTAAAGTTAGGGTTTTGGACTCTCTAGAATAATTTTGAATCTCTTTATGTGACTAGCTCCACATATATGAGCAACATAACTTTTGCATAGAACGCTAATTGAAGTCATTTTCATGGTGTTTGAAATATCTCAAAGTTTGGAACAATGCCAATAGGATAGGAGCACAAAAATAACCATTTAAGTTCTCAAAGAGGCCATTTAAGTTGTCAAATAGGGTGTAGACCATTTTGGACGTGCAAAGCCAACTTGCCCCTAAAATGGGCCCTACAAGTCAAGAATTCCAATTTTTTCACCAAGAAAATACCAAAATATATGAAAAATTATATCATGATTCATTTCTAATCATACCACCCCATTTAGGACGGATTTTAGTCTCCAAATGATTTTAATGAAGGAGGTAAAAAATTTCCTCTACCTTCTCCTTAGAGTACCATTTATCCTTGCATGGAAGTTGTCCTTTTATCCTAACCTACAAGAGTTCATATTGCCCCCATCCAATTGTAAGACACTTCTTCTATCGAACAATATCTTTTGTTAACTCTCCATCAACTTATAGCTCCAAGTTGTCTATGGTATGTAAAACAAGTTCATTACTTTTTTATCCAGCATGGAAATATTAGAGAGTTTCAGGTTCTCTACATTTACTACTGAGTAAATGGACATATATGGAGGTAGATTGAATCTCTATGCATTATCACCCATCTGTTGTAACACTTTAAAAGGACCATACTCTAGATCCTTAATTTTCTTACCAAGATCTTGTAGTATTTCTTTGTTTAGATACAACCAAAATTTTTCTCCCACCTTGAACGTTTATACTGTGTTCATAATGCTAGGCCTTGTACTTTCCTTGTGACTTATTCAATGTCTTGTGTACTTGCAAATGGATTTTCATGATCTTATCAACAAACCTTTTATCCTTCAATACTTCTCTCATAGTCTTTTCCCTCACTCCTTGTTTTCCATATAAAACATCTAAGTTAAAAAGTGGCAAATACCCAAAACAAATTTCAACATGGGATTTACTATATGGACTATATTATAAGGGTGCAGAATACAAACCAATTTTTCATCCCATGTCCTTGGATGATTTCAATTGTAACCCCTCAAAATTTGAACCAATGTCCTCTTAACTATTTTTGTCTTCCCTATGTAGATAGAAGTTTGTTGATATATTAAACTTGGTATCCATATTCTCCCAAAGTGTAGTAAAAAAGGAATTGAAAAATCTAGTATCTCTATCTCACATCATTCTCATTGGTATCCCAATCCGCACCCAAAAATTTTCAAAGAACATGCTAGTTGCATCTTGTCGCTTGATGGGCATAAAAATGAACATCTTGCCAAAGTTGTAAATTACCACAAATAATCAATCATGTTCTTTGTTGTTTCTTGGGAAACCACCCACAAAATCGACACAAAAAATCTCTCCTAAGGTATAGTAAGTATAGGTAGGGGATGATATAAACCTTTCTTTCTTTTATGAGGTTTTCTAGTACAATAAAGTATACATCTTCTAATAAACCATGCTACATATTCTTGCATGCTTTTGAGTTTCACTCCCCTTTCTATTTTCCCAACTTCTTTTTTTCCATTTCTTTTCCCTCTTCTATACTTACCCAAATTCCCCTTTTCTTTTCTCCCTTCTCTTCTCCCTCTCCAATTACTATACTTAGTCATTTACAAAGCAGCGGGTTGGCGGGTTCACGAATTTTTATTTTCATCCATACTCCCATATCGTGAGTCCGACCGAATGCCGTATTATTCTATACTTAACTGTTTCTGCAGTCGCGGGTTCGCGGGTTCGCGGGTTCAAACTTTCATATTCCAAGTTCCGCGATATTCATTTTTCACCCATAGATCCGTGATCTACATTATGACCATCGAAGTCACCAATATCCTAATTATCTCATCTTATATTGAGTTTGATCGACCGCATTACAATACTTAGACTATTTTCGACCTTTCGCAACCGCGGGTTCACGGGTTCTTAGGTTGGCGTTCACAAAAATTATAAAATCCTAATCACTCTCGTACATCACCGCCATCCTCATGCTTTTCCAAATACACATTTAAGAATGGTTTAATGATACTAACTCATCATGCACGTTCCGTAAATATTTTCATTAATAAGTGAAGGGCTCGAGGATGTTTCTCACTAAGGTGCATTAAAGAACGATTTGACAAAGGTTATATTATGGTTATGTCTCTCAAGAACTCATTGAAAATATTTTCTGGATTAAAGGAACACTCTCATCAACTTATGGCTACAACAGCTTGATAGCGGTTATGCGGTGATACTTTGAATATTTTTGGGTGTGAGGAACAGAACTTTCAGTGGTCTAGAGCGTAGTCTTAGTATTCATCCCCTTCCGCTCATAAAGAAGTGATATGGACGTCTAGAATTTCTCATGCAGGGTGTGTCCCTAAGTTTTTTTACTGCAAGGAACTGGTTTCATGGTGCGTTGAAAAATATATACCAAGTTAGAGGATTATTCAACTTCAAGACCATTCTCCCATCTCTCTTTCACCTCAAATGTTGTGTAAGATGTTGAAACTCCCTGAACCAACACTTACTTTCAAGGGAGAGGATTGCAGGGATTTCCTGAAAAAACATTACAACGTCCTAGACCTATTGCCTGAGTTTTTGGAGAATCCTGCGGCCATCCCCGAAGACATTACCAGATTGTAGGTCGACTTTTTCGAAAACCACTTGCAGGAAATTACTTGGTTATTCACTAGGGTGACAGGCCAAGAAAGTACCGCCAGCATTTCTCATATGATTCTTTATATCTTGTATTTTACTTTCAAAGAACAAGCCATTTTCAATTGGGGAAAATTGATTTCCATTGAAATCTCTTCCCAATTGTCACACTACATGAAAGATAAGAAATTCTTTATGACTTATTATTTGGTGTTTGCGATAGCATATTTCTGTCAATTTCCTAAATTGTCTATTTGTAAGAGGGTGAACTATGAATTTTACCTAGTTACCTTCTAGTACCATGCATTGTGGAGACACAAAGATTCTTTTCATTTCTACGAAGTTTTCAATGATTTTGTCTCGGTTTTTAAAGGATTGTTGTTTGGAAAAGATACCCCCAGAATATTCGACCAACCAAGTAAATTTCTGGATAAAAAACATATGTTGGAGAAAATGGAGAATTACAATGTTAACAGGATTTTTGGTTCTAAGGAAAACCCCTCCTTTCTTCCATGCCATATATATGATAGAATATTTATTACAGAAATCACAAGGAAATATAATTTATGTATGCACTTTTCTCATGAGAAACGATAAAAGCAATCCATACCCTCACTTTGGAATATTAGCAACTTTATGTTCATAAATATAAACAAAATCGATGAATTTGCGAACCACTTCGACAATCTGAATCTCAAATATGATGAAAAAATAAAAGGGTTTGACCCTAACAAAATTTTTGTGGAACATATGCTAGATGTGGGATTCAACAATTCATTTATCCATACTATTCTAAGTGAAGAAGAAGATAATAACGTAGACGCTCCTACTCACAATGCTCATGATTTTGAAACGGTACTCAGTACCAATGAATTGTACAAATAGAAAGGAAAGGTTCCCAACAAGAAGAGTTCTCAGTCCCCAATCGTTACTCCTAAGGCTACAACATATCAGAGAAATTCTCTAGTGGCCCTCCCATCTAGAAAGGTGACCAATAGTAGTTTTGGTAGCGGAGGAGAAAAGAATCCTCCTCTGATAAAAAATGAGAGCTCGCACAAGCTTCCTCTAAGGAAAAAGACAAAAAATGTCATGCAAGAGGAAGACGACTAGCGCATAGAGAGTGACATCAGTATTTTCTCCCTCGAAGATATGGATCTCAAGGAGGACATTGAGAAAATGTTTCCTCCACTGGATCAGTACGAGAACACGGCCCACCAGAATCCATCATTGGAAATCATTGAGAATGAGACCTTCAATGAAGAAGAGTCATTTTCTTTACAGAGCACTATCTTTGACAGGGAATCCAAGAAATTAACTATTGATAAAAGTGATGTGAAGAATAAGAAAGGAAAATCTCGTCCAGAGATTGACCTAAGAGATATGTGGCCTTCCCAGATTTGTAGACTTCGTAGAGAAACCTGCAATGCACTCGATGACTCCATCGGTGATCTTGAAGCAGAAAAAAATGAAGTTAAAAGAAAGGATTAAGGAACTGGAAGACACCTTAATGCCTCTTCCACTTCTTTCCATCCTTTGAAAATCGTTGGACCCACCATGCCTGCTTCTAAATTAAAAGGATCCTCAAGCTTACTTACATCATCTAGGAGCTATGTGGAGAGAAATATCAAGAAAAGAATTGCATTGATCACAGAGGCTTGGAAAACTTTGAAAAAAATGCTTTCTTTTGCTCGAGGGCGCATACTTTCCATGATTATTTACAAGCCGACCTAAAAAATGAAGAAGGTTTTTACCTTGATGTTGTAGTACCCTTTGGTATTAAAGTTTCCCATATGATAGAAATGAGGAGAAGAGAGGAGGATATACCCTCTCGAAGTCGGATAAAACTGTTGAGCGCATGCTGGAAACAAGAGATAAAAAACTTGAATAATATTGTTCAATCCTGCAACCAAGCTATATCAAAGAGGGAAGAACTATTGAAGAGGCTCACAGAGGTGGGCGTAGATGAAATCACTAACGAGGTCCAAGACCCCAAATTAATCCTCAACTTAGTATTCCTAACAAAACAACATTTTGAAGAGAAAGTTCATATCTTTAAAGGGTTGTCCATTGAAAATTTCTATTGTATAGTTGAGTATGATGATGAAGACATAGACAATTGGCTAGTGGAATACTCTGTGAAAAATCAGGACATTGAAGAAGCATTACATGACATTTCCCTTGATATTAGAGACTTGGAGGGAGAGTTGTTCAACATCAAAACACGGCATGAAATCAACATGGCACCAATGAAAAGATATATTGAAGAATTGTTTAAGAAAGCTATCAACAAATTAACCACCAAGGGGAAATAAATAGTTGGGACGGTTCCTGTAACCGTTATTGAAGACAATAAAAGGACACAAGAAAGAAAGTTAACATAGGAGATACCATCATAGTAATTTTATGTTAATCACAACTTTCTTTTGTTTATCAAGTCCTTCATCCAGTTCTTCCACCTCTTTCACTAGAAAGGTTTAAACAAAGAATTATAACTCCTCTTTTTTTCTTACCAAGTCTTGTTGTTCTTTCACCACCCACCATCTTCCTTCTACAAGCTTAATTCTTGTGTATATTTTATTTATGGTCCGCGAGAGCCCCAATCCTAGTATTTAAGACAAATGCATTTTAAATTTCAAAGAATATGTAACAGACTATATGTTTTTAGAAATTTCAAGAGAGCTTTTTTAGGAACAATCTCAACCGTACTTTGTAACCCATATTTTTTAA
This sequence comes from Picea engelmannii, assembly GCA_009831015.1. NCBI lineage: Eukaryota > Viridiplantae > Streptophyta > Pinopsida > Pinales > Pinaceae > Picea > Picea engelmannii. The sequence continues at coordinate 450,660 of ML777796.1, forward strand.
TACAAAGTATTTGAGGTTGATCTATCATTTTCTTTATTTTAGCTTCCCATGTTCACTCTGTTAAGGTTCTCTTATGCATCCAGACCTTCTTATTTTTATTTTTATGTGATCTAGAATCTTTAGTCAAACTATTATGGTTGTTCGGAAATTTTTCTTATTTTCTTTAAATGTGTGAGTGTGCTCTATTCCCGGTTCTTTCTCAAGAAATTTCTTTATAAAGAAACCAAAACATTTTCCTTTTATTTTTCTTGCAATATTTTTATTTTATTTGAATTACTACGATAGACTTTTGCAAAGTCCCACATTCTAAAAACCTATAATTCCCAAGAAAATCTAAAGAGGAGTACCACCTCTATAAGAACACAGGGGGATTTACATCCTCGTGAGGTTTTTGTTTTGGTCCTAATGGATTCAAGTGTCAACACTAGATCAATACACATATCGTTAAAGTTTGAAATTGCTTTCCCATCACTAAAATTACTTACATCTTTGGAGGTGTGAGCCATTCTCATGAGTTACAATTTTTCACCTTTAAGAACACAAAACTTGTCTATCTTGTAGAGAAACCCATTATGGAGATGATAGTTAGCCTTACTATCACCTTCTTCTAAAAATGTTGTGGAGATGATAGTTAACCTTACCATCACCTTCTTCTAAAAAAACTTGTCTCTACATTTGTTGAAACACCTACTTAAAGTCCTCATCTTATGTGTATGCCTCTTTGTATGCATCATCAATGAATGAATCCATGTGCATCAAAGTTTCCAAAGTTGTAATCTTGGATTTGGGTGTCCTTGAAAGCATGCCTTCCAACTTATTAGTGTTTTTTTTTTATATTTGATTATTAGATAAAAATGTTGTAAAAACCCCATCCACTTCTAGTGTTTAGTTTGTTAAAGCTTACTTTGTTCTTGAGAATATTGTGTTGGTGAATGATTAGTGTTCATGATGGTCTCCCTACCCATAAGATGGTTCTTTCACTTCATAACAAATTGAACCAAAGAATAGATTCCCTTGTCATATGTAGGGTGGTTTAGGACTCCCCCATGATACATTTCAGAATGATCACATACCAACTTACATCGTTACATCAAGACTTCTCCCATAGCATATCCACTTTCATCCCTTTCCACTTTGAAGGTCTTATGAAAATTAGTAATATAAGAATTAGTGCTTGACTAGTCTTTTGTTTCAACCCATGTAAATATTTCCATTGAGTCTTTCCACACTAGAAAATCTTACTTCCATATATTATGACATCAATTGGTGTAGCTAGAGATGAAATGAATCATATAAACTTTGATAGGCATTGTGCTTCCCTAACAAAGCTCTCAATTTCAAGGACATTTGTAATAGTTTTCCACTTGAGGATAGCCTCAATTTTGGTAGGATCTATCTTGAGTTCCCCCTGACCAATCACATACCCTAAATACAATAATGATTTCTAGGAAAATTCATGTTTTTTAATATTTACTCGAAGCTAATTCTTTATGATAGTCTCTAACAACTGTATGAGACGTGAGATATAATTTTCCTAAGCAAATATATAAATAAATATATCATATAAGAACATTATTAAAAATCAGTCTAAAAGGGGACATAATACATCATTCATCAAATATGTATATGTAGTTGGTGTATTACATAAATACAAAATAATTACGAATCTTTCATACATACCTTTCCCTATCTTAAAGGTGGTCGTGTAGGTGTATTTGTATTTGACTCATACTTTCTAGTATCCCGATTTGAAATCTAAGTTTGTGAAGTACTTTTCATGTTGCAATCAATCTAGCAAGTCATCGATCCTAGGTAACGGATATTGATTCTTGAGGGTGATCTTGTTCAAACCTATTTAGTCAATACACATTCTCCATGTCCCATCCTTCTTGGGTACAATGATAATAGGGGAACCACATGATGAGGTTCTTAGTTGAATCGCTCCATACTCCAATATCTTGTACAACTATTTCTTCACTTCATTTTTCAGCGGTGACTTGTAGCCAAAATGAGAAATTTTAAAATATTTTTTGAACATTGACAGATATTTAATATTATTTAAATATCTTATATTTCTCTTTATATGAAAACCTTATTACTATGTTTGGATATAAATATCAAAATGATATATCGCATGACCAATCATATTCTCCTATTTTCAAGAAAAAAGGGATAATTTTCTCCATCACCAAAAATGAGGTCAATTTATGTTCATAATAGATTGGTCACAATTAAAGAACTATGATATTGCCAGTTGTTTTCCAGATCCATTTGTAGGTATTCAATGTTTTCATAGACTATGTTTCTATGTTTTATAGTCTAATCTTGAATCTTGATTGCTTACTTTATTAATTTAGATTTTGTGATGCATTATTATTACAAATTTAAATTCTGAACCTTAATATTGCATACACAAAACCTAAGTCTAAAACATGGTGGTTTTAGTAAGATCATTTTTCTCACATAGTATATGCAAGAGTCTTCTAGGGTTTAGGGTTTAAGATCGATCCTCAAAACTCTTGCTTCCATCCTTCTTTCTCAATTATCATTTTTTATTGTTTATTTAAATATATAATAACTTGTTCCTTTAACATTTTTTTCTACCTTTCTATTCATAGGGATGCACACAATGTTTTGTTTCTTTTTGCACATAGAATTGTATTTTTTTAATAGTTGATGGAAACTCAATTAATAATGTAGTATTATGGAAGCTAAAATCTTAATTTATGAAATCAACTTACATTGTGCTAGCGACCATGGTGTTGATTTATATGTTTAGATCTAAAATTAACATAACCATGAATTATTTTATTTATTGCTTATAAATGTAGGTGCTTCTCAAAGATATAAATGTATACCTCTGTAGAATTTAGAAGTCAAATCACTGCACAGAGGGGGTCCTTTGTCCCACAAACAATGAGGCCTCATACACCAATTTGGTGTTTGGCTTGGTGGTGATCTTAAAAATTAGATTAATATATTTTTTGTAAGATATATAATCTATATATGAAAGTATTACTAGCAAAAATACAGGTGTTCTACTACTGGCCTACCACATGAGAAACCAAATGAGCAACAAAAAAATTGTTTTTTTAGGCTTGTTGACCAAAAATGATAAAAAAATATGTTTTCACTTAGGGTCAAATGTATTATACAAGAACCTCCTATATTGAGAATAAAATTTCTAATGCATTTCATAGGCTTCTCAAATTGTTTACAATAGCTATGAAGAGAATAAACATCTACAAAACTATGCATAGGAGATTCAAACCAGAGGAGTTATTTCATTAGGGTTGCTCAATATGATTCCCATAGTCCTCTCTACCAAAATGGACACTTTTATATCAACACCTTGATTTTGAGTTGGATGTATTCCAACAATGTGGTGAAGTGATTATGGACAACCTATTTTTTTATCATGGATCTTCCCAAGAGCATCTTCATTTTCCAATATAAATCAATGGTTCCATAGTATTTGGTATCCTGGGACTGAGATGACCCAGTTTATAGAATCCATGCAATCATTTCAGCGTCTACTTTTATGTATGGGGTCATTTTCATGTCCTGGTGGAGGTCTTATTCCAAACCTTCCAGAGCATCCCAAGTTTCTAGTGAGGTTTGAACTGTGAAATTCTTGGTTTCCATGGTAGCTTCCTGCTAAGCTCATGGGAGTGGAAGACTTAGATGTGAAGGCATTCCTCTTCCCTATGACTATAATTTTGTTCCAATTGTTGATTCCATTGAAGAGAGGAGGAAGAGATTCCTACCTAAGTTCACCAACTACACCTTTCACTGTCCACGCTTCAAAGGTTTAGCACTTTCTTCGAACTAACCACCATGATGAGAAGAATGATAGAAATTATGAATTTCTAAACTAGAATCCTTATTTTAGTGCTTCTTTCATCTCCTTTCATAGTAATGGATTATGTACCCTTGAAATTACTATGGATTGAATTCCATAGCATCTGGTCATAAGATTCAATTACTAATTGTTGCATTGAATTTCCATGCGGGTTCGTCATCTCTAAGTGAGCACAAGTGAAATCCAAGACATTGTAATGTCGAGTTAACCTATGTCTTGTGCACACATCCATTCTATACCTCTCCCACATATATCTCTCCAAAGCCATCATTTTCATGTTAAATGCCAGCCTTTTACATTCAATTACATGTAGGCTCATGTTAATGACTTACATGGGAGGAGATAGAGGTAAGGCCATGTGTGTCAATGATGCACATGTCATCCTGCCATGTAGTATCCAATGGCCCTAGATATGACTCACTTCCTACATTGGGCACTCAAATTGGGGGAATACATTCATTCTTGGAAAGAGTGTTGCAGTTCAAATTCACATATTCTTTCTCCTTTATCCTCAAATTCATGTGAATCATTTCCTGTTGGATGGTCTCCCCCTCATTTTCTAGTTAGTATGCTAGATTATTATCAAATCATAGAACATGAGAGGGGATTATTACCTAGATCAAAGGTAAAACATATTGAAGTATTTTGAGTCCCATCTCCATCCTCCATCCTGATGCGATATTTCTTATGGATGAACCATGTAGATTTTTCCAAGGATTTAGATATTGATAATGAAGTCACCTTCATCTATGATTTTCTTGAATCCTTATCTAATATCTATTGTAATTAATTTATCCAATGATATGAGTTACACTTCATTATTTTTGCAAACCCCTAAGCCTTATGCATAGATTTTGATTAATGTTCCTTCATTATTCTTGAAAACGACTCACAAGCTTACCAGGCCTAGATTTCCTTTAGAGGCTCCATCAAAGTTCATTTTGACAAATCCATCTGGTGGGGGAGACCATATCATGGGGGATGGGGGTCTACAGTGAAAGATAATTCATGTATAATTTTAGAATTTTTCTTCAGTTATAAGAAATAAAAAATAATGGCTTCATTGGAAGAGCATTTTGAGTCTTGATTAGTCCAAGTCATTTTTACGACTATTTTTTTTATATTCTTTTGAATATGAGGCTAGATGTGATCAATGTCTTGTATTTTATTTTTAAATATCTTGTAGTTTATTTCTTTCCCCACTTCCCATAGAATAAATTCTAGAATCAAGTTCCAAGCTCTGGTTAGGATAGGATTATAAAAGTCCATCCAATCTATCATTGAATACACATTGTTTTTATCTTGAGCTTGTTTTGTCAAGGTGGTCGAACTCAGGTATCATAGGTTTGAATAAAACATAAATGTATTTAGAAGATATTATTTTTTCTTTCCATCTTGTTCACAGAGGAAAATGGTTGGTCCAATAAATCCCCTTTTCATCAGGTTCTCCCAGGTTAGGATTTTGTTCTCTTCTAAGAGCCACAAGAAGATTGAAACTTTAGGAAATGTGTTTTTTTTCTAGATATATTTCCATATGTGCATGGGGTTGTATTTTGTTTCTTGGTGATAATAGTAAATGTGACTTTGATGGTGAATCTAACCTTGGATGTGTGCCCTCGGCATAGATTGTTTTCCCCCTCATGCTTCAAAATTTTCTAACTATTAAGCTCTCCCTAGAATGCTTCCCATTGTATGTGGTGTTCATTATGTGGCCAGTTATATTTTGGAATCCATGTTCTCCATTGCCTTTCCACCGATTCCTCTTCCCAGTGTTTCCAATTACATATTTTCTTTGGGATTTGAAATGATCTCTTAGAGGCTTAATATTTTCCTTTTTCCCCCAAGTAGGAAATTGTTTCCATCTATCATCCTAGAACATTGTGTTTATGCTATTATGAACCTCCCAAGAGGATTTTTTTTGTATTATAATCTTATTTTTCCATCATTCATTCCATATTGTGGAGCATTTTCTATTTCCTTCCATCCTTATAAGATTGTGATTTTCCATTTTTTTGTTGTACTTTCTCTTCCAAATCATTCTCCACAGGTTGTTTTTGATTTGGGACCATCTCCACCAATATTTCACCCCTAGGAATGTACTTAATATTTCCAAGTTTCTTAATCCTAGTCCTCATGCAATATTATGTTGACACACTTAATTCCATATAACTAGGGATATAACATACCCAACCACCAACAGGATAGGCTACACTAGTTCAAGAACACACTTCTCGAACTGATTTTGAATTTCTGATACCAATTAATTATTAAAGAATCATGAAACAAACACATTAACATCACATGCAACAATCAAGATTCATGCTTCACCATAAAATAAATGAACCATATGCCATGCATGTTGGATAGTTGGTTTTCATTTATGTCAAGCTTTGGAGAAGTTTGGAAGATCCAAAGGTGTGATCATGAATCCCAATTCTTTTTTAGGAAAATGAGGATGAAGGGAAGTGATAATGCATGTAACACCCTCGTATATGGATAATCCTCGTCATTCTGTTTCCAAGGGTAGGTGGTATGTCACGTGAGATAATATGATATGATATATGATCGATATATTATTGTAATGATGAGTGTTCCATATATAGAGAACATATGGTGACCATCCATGAAAGGATATGTCCCTTAGTTAATAAATAACTATTTGTTTATTGTATATATTTATTTGTATTATTAATTATTAATCTAGGAGAATCTCTTATTGATGTTGCCCAAACATCAACATTCCCTCTCAACGAGGTATACGTTCTACATCATGCCAAGCTTGTATTTGAAGTATACAAAAGTCTCCCTGGCCTCATGACACCAGTCTATCAGTCCTTGGAGATGTCTCTCTCCCACCTGAACTAAGTGAAAACTCCCTCTACAACTCTCCCTCTTAGCCAAATGACTCTCTCTGGGATCAGGCTCACTTTGGTTTTGCATGTGATAGCATCTAGCATCTTGAGGATTTTATCATTCCTTGTGAAATCACCATGACTAGAATAAAGACCACAACGGGTTCGTTCACCACAGGTATGACCATATGAATGAATGTCAACCAGATGCTAACTCTCACATGGAATGCAACTCAAGCACGTTGAGTCCATATTATTCCTTGTCATGATCAAGGATTTACTACACCTAGGCCCAGTTACCACAAGTACTCTTTTGTGATAAATGTATCCTATCTCCCTTGGTATGAATCCCAATCTAGGAGAAGGTCCTCCCAATGCTTACTCAGGACACTCACCACAGGTACACCCCTATGGGTAAATTTATTCCTTATGTTTCCACACACTGTGATGCAGGAGCATCGCCAACACGTCAAGCGAGCCAGCGTGGAAGCGGAAGACAGTTGGACAAGACAACACAAATTTTTTAAAATGATTTGGAATTGTTGTGCGATATTAAATGACTCATTTAAGAGATGGCGCACTTGTATATTGTATTGGACCTTCAGCGGATAACTCTCGTCCTTTAGTAGATAGACGACATTTAAAATAGTTAATGCTGGTAGGTAGGATTTTAATTCTAGATTTGATAGCTTTAGGAGCTGGAGGGAGAACGCGATATAGACACCCTCAATTGTATCATTGTAACATTAGCCTGAGCCTGAGCCTGAGATTGAAGAAGCAGAAGAGCATGCAGATAATTGTATGAAGAACACCCATGTACAGGCATTTGAATTAATAGAAGGAATCTTTGATTCAAATTCATGGTTTGTGTTGTTTCTCTGTGTATTGATGTTATGCTCATGAAAGTTTGATTCCTGTCATACATTTTCTTTTATATGCTATGTATGTGATTTCATGGTGGAATTGAAGTCTGAAAGGAAGAGCAAATGAGTTTCAATTGTTTCTCTAATTGAGCCAGAGGATTCCTGCAAGGAGTGCAATCGAATTGTCCGCAAGGAGTGCGTTGATAGAAGGGTTCAATTAGAGATAACTTTTGTTCTCATTTCCTCAAAGGTGCAGTTGGGCACAGGAGCCATGCAAGGAGTGCGCAGGCTGGTTAAAGGTCTCATGTTTCCGAACCTGAGGGAAGTATTAGAAGACTGTTGTTGCAGGAGTGCGCAGGGTCGAGAGACTTCAACACTCAGTCGAGGCTGAAGGGTTTCCGCAAGGAGTGCGTGCAAGAGGTTTCCAAGAAGACTGAAGTCGTGGAAAATCTCAGGACGAGTGGAGCCCTTAAAATATGTTGAAGGACCGCATAGAAGTTTTCACATCAAGAGACCTCCAAGGAGAGAGGAGCGACGGTCAAGATCTCATGGAGGGAACTCGTGGAAATTCCGCTAGCCGTCAGATCCGACAGATTAGAGAGGAGATTACGACCACATCAGAGTTTGAGCTCAAAAGGCTGATGAGCGTTGTATCAATAGTTTATTTTCAGTCAACCATTAGATTCGGTAGGAGTTTCACTGGGTTTAAGCCCTAGTGAGTAGAGGAGAGTCCCGAAGAGGTCATCGGGATATTGGAGTCATCGGGTTTTCAAAAGAGTAGGAATCAGAGACCTTGAGAGTCCCAAAATTTTGGAGAAATCCTAGCCGTTGATCTCGGTAGGACATGCATTAGAAATATGGAGAGGCATTGGGGTTTGACACATCGTGAATTATGGGAATGAAGAAATCACAGCATGAGGAATCGCGATGTCGGATAGAGCGACGAGGGAACAGTGACGTGGAGGAGTGCATTCTCACGTGCATCGGGAATCGGTGTATCGGGATTTTCGGTGACATGAAAATCACAGTAGGAGAAGTCGCAAAATTCTGAAATGCGACGACCCCATAGTCACAGCATTTGAGTGGAGGACAGGTGTCACCACATCGGGGTTCGGGACTTTGGAAGTTCCGCGAGCAAGTGTGTTTGAAATCGTGACACTCCAAACCGCGATTTCCCGATCGTGAAGGGAGTGTAGGCCACAAGTGTCAAAGTGGTGGACAAGTGTCGTGCCACATCAGGGTATCGGCATATCGGGAGTCGGGGGTCAGCAAGGCAAGTTGATTTCAACACCGTAAGTGTCAAAATTCCAACGGGAGGATTCCCGATAGGAACAGGAAGGTGTTGGTATTTTTCCATCAGGTTTCGGAGTATTGTGAAGCACAAGGTGCGCGACCATAGGACACGCGAAGTCCAATTCCCCGATTTGAGTGGGGGAATCGTTAAGGAGAATTATGCGGGTGCGGAAATTTCCCGATAGGGGATTTGAAGAGGATTTTAAGTTCTTCGGGGCCAAGGAGGGAAGAGAATATCCTGTGTGAGTAGACGTGCTCTGAGGAGTGCGACTACATCAGGTTTGTTATCAGAGCGGGAATATCTCTTTGCTTTCTGTAGCAGAGAAGAAGGAAACTTGCCATGTCGTCGAGGAGAGAAAGACAATCACCTGATCCAGAAGATAGGGAGGTGCGGAGAAGAGGCAGGCCGGTAACCAATCCAGAAATGGAGAGACAAATGCATGATCTCTGAGCAATACTTGAAGACATGGAGACAGCGCAAAGATGCACAGCTAGTGCAGGGGATCTTAGTGATTCCGAGAGCAAGATCAAGGCTGAACGAGAAGAAGAAGTTGCAGTCAAAGATGCAGCCAATGAATGTCTTATCAGAGCTATCGCCAGAATGGGTGCGAAGGCAAAGATGGACATTCCAGTTTACGAGGGAAATATGGATGCAGAGGAACTACTAGATTGGATTAGAGCTCTTGATACATACTTCGATTATGAATATATCGAAGAAGATAAGAAGGTCAAGCATGTTGTCACGCGCTTGAAGGGACATGCAGCATTGTGGTGGGACAAGCTACAAGCTGACAGACACTGCAAAGGCAAGGAGAAGATTAAGAGCTGGGACAGAATGATCGCAAAGATGAAAGTGAAGTCCATCCTGAGAGATTATCAAATTACTCTGTTCAGGAGGATGCAGAACCTAAGGCAGAAGTTGATGATAGTGAAAGAATACACTGAGGAATTCTATCGACTGAACATCAGGGTAGGTCATCGGGAGAGCGATGATGAAAAGGTTTCTAGATATCTGAATGGTCTGAGATACGACATTCAGGATGAATTGAGTATGGTAACCATCCGAACAGTGGAGGACGCTTATCACATGGCTTTGAAAGCTGAGGAAAAGTTGAGCCGAAATCAAGGTCAGAGGAGTCGAGGCAGAAGCCAACCCAGAGGCAAAGAAGTTGCCCAGGAGAAATACCAGAAGCCCAAGGAGGAATGGAAGAAACCTCAGGGTAAAGTTGAAAGAGGTGGAACCTCACAGAGAGGGCCACATGTTGAACATAGAAGGCAACATACAGAGCAGAGAAGAGGATATGTTGACAACAACACTTTTCCTCGTACTAGAGGTAGAGGAAGAGGAAGATGTGGAGTAATCACTTGGTTCACATGTGGGAAGAATGGGCACAAGTCATTCGAGTATCTAGAGAAAAATAAGGACATTGGAGAAGCTCACATCACCGAAGCGCAGAGGCGGGATGTTGAGGCCAAAGACGCAGAAGGCGGAAGGTCATTGATGATGAGAAAAGTCCTTTTGACACCCGAGAAGGAGGTGGAAAGTTCATCCCAAAGGACCAGACTTTTCAGAACAGCTTGCAAGACCAAGGACAGGGTGTGGAAGGTCATCGTAGACAGAAGTAGCACGAATAATCTCGTATCTATGAAGATGGTAGAGAAGTTGGAGCTGGAAACAACTGATCATCTGAGTCCATACATAGTTTCATGGCTACAGAAAGGACACCAGGTAAATGTTACTAAACAATGCTTGGTTGAATTCAAGATAGGAGGATATAATGATAAGATTTTATGTGATGTTATTCCCCTGGATGTATGTCATCTATTTCTGGGTAGACCATGGAAATATGACAGAAATGTGATTCATGATGGGCGAATGAACACATATACCATGGAGAAGAATGGGAGAACCCATATGTTGCTTCCGATAAAGGATAAGGAGGTGAAGCTGGAAGTAAGCAACACAATACTTCTCATGAGTGGGAAGGAACTTCTTACGGAGGTGAAGAAGAAAGAAGATCCACAATTCTTTGTGGTCAAAAAACCAAGAATTGTTCTCACTAGTACAAGAGTGGATGATCTACCAGAGGAAGTTCAGGAACTGCTGGAAGAGTTCGCTGACATCATAGTGGACGGATTACCTCATTCGTTGCCACCAATGAGGAGTGTGAGCCATCATATAGACCTCATACCAGGAGCTAGTTTGTCGAATAAAGCTGCATACAGATTGACGCCGCAAGAAAATGAAGAGGTTAAGAAGCAGGTCCAGGAGTTGTTGGACAAAGGATTAGTCAGAGAAAGCTTGAGCCCATGTGTTGTTTCAATGGTACTCAGTCCGAAGAAGGATGGAGGTTGGAGAATGTGTATCGACTCAAGAGAGATCAATAAGATAACCATCAGGTATAGGTTTCCATTACCGAGAATGGATGATCTGATGGATTGCATGAGTGGGGCAAAGTACTTTTCAAAGATTTATTTGAAGAGCGGATATCACCAGATTCGCATGAGAGAAGGTGATGAGTGGAAGACGGACTTCAAAACCAATGAAGGATTATATGAATGGCTAGTCATGTCGTTTGGTTTGACGAATGCACCGAGTACCTTTATGAGGTTGATGAATGAAGTCCTGAGTGAATTCATTGGGAAATTTGTCATTGTGTATTTGGATGACATACTGATTTACAGTACATCAGAGGCTGAACACCTGAAGCATTTGGCTACAGTGATGAAGAAGCTACAACAGGAGAAGCTGTTGATAAATATGAAGAAGTCCTCATTCATGAAGACAAATCTCATTTACTTGGGGTTTGTTATTTCGATGAATGAGTTAAGGATGGATCCAGGTAAGGTGGAAGTGATTAAGAATTGGCCATCACCGAAAAATATTTTTGAGGTGAGGAGTTTTCATGGTTTAGCTAGTTTCTACCGGAAGTTCATCAGGAATTTCAGTGGGATTAGTGCAGCGATGATGGATACAGTGAAGAAGAGGCATAAGTCTTTTCACTGGACAGCAGTGGATGAAAAGAGCTTCAATCTGTTGAAGCGGAAAATCATGAAACAACCGGTTTTGGTGTTGGCGGATTTCCTAAAGACATTTCAGGTGAAATGTAATGCAAGCAGGTTTGCCATAGGAGCAGTCTTGAGTCAGGAAGATAGATCGATTGCATATTTCAGTGAGAAGCTCGATGAGGCAAAGTTGAAATACTCCACGTATGATAAATAATTTTATGCTATCATACAGGCGCTAAAGAAGTGGAGGCATTACTTGATTTCGAAGGAATTTGTATTGTACAATGATAATCATACATTACAGTTTGTGACTCAATAGGAAAAGTTGAATCAAAAACATGCAAAGTGGGTAGAGTATATCCAGAATTTCACGTTTGTGATTAAACACATTTCGAGTACTGCTAACAAAGTGGTTGATGCTTTGAGCAGGAAATGTTTGATGTTGCAGGAATTTTGAGTCAAAACATTGGGTTTTGATAATCTCAGGGACATGTACGCAGGAGATGCAGATTTTGTAGAAGCGTATGAAGCAACTAAGAATCCAGTTCTCAGAGATAGGAGTCCTTGGATAGACTATATGATCCAGGAAGGGTTGTTGTTCAGAGGAAATCAACTGTGTATTCTGAATTGCTCCATGAGGGAGAATCTATTGAAAGAGAAACACAGTGGTGGATTAGTCGGACATTTTGGCCATGAAAAAACATTCGAGAAGCTGAATGAGTCATATTTTTGGCCAGGAATGTGAGCATATGTCAAGAGGTTCGTTGACAGGTACAAAATTTTCCAGCATTAGAAGGGGAGAAAGTATAATGCAGGTTTTTATTAGCCATTTCCCATACCAGAGAGGCTGTGGGATGCGATAAGCATGGATTTTGTATTGGGATTGCCAAAGACACAAAGAGGTGTTGATTCAATCTTTGTGGTAGTGGAAAGGTTTTCTAAGATGGAACATTTCATCCCATGCCAGAAGACCAGTGATGCGACTCACATCGCGAACCTATTTTTCAAAGAGGTCATTCGACTTCATGGATTTCCGAAAAGTATAGTTTCGGATAGAGACACCAAATTCATAGGGAATTTTTGGAGGACCTTATGGAAGAAGCTGGGGACTAATTTGATGTTTAGTTCAGCTTATCATCCTCAGATGGATGGGCAGACAGAAGTGGTCAACAGGAGTCTGGGAGACTTGTTGAGAAGCTTGGTGACAGAGCACCATAGCAGCTGGGATAGCATATTGCCACAAGCCGAGTTTGCGTATAACGAGTCAGTGAATTGGAGCACCGGGAAGAGTCCATTCTAGGTTGTCTACGGTATGCAACCGAGAGGAGTTTATGAATTGCGATATTCAAAACAGACTGCTACTAGCAGCTCTAGTGCAGAAGAATTCGTTGAGGCGATGAAAGAACTTCACAGCAGGGTGAAAGAGCAGTTGCTGAAAGAAAATCAGGAATATAAGCGCAAAGTATATCAGCATCGGAGACAACTTCAGTTTGAAGTTGGAGATCTATTTCTGGCACACTTGAGGAAGGAGAAATTCCCAAGGGGAACATACAATAAACTGAAAATGAAGAAAATTGGGCCATGTAAGGTCTTGAGAAAATTTGGAGAAAATGCTTATGAGATTGAGTTGTCGGATGGGATCGGAATATCTATGATATTCAATGTCGTAGATTTATACCCATACAGGGCTGGAGAAGTAGAGACTAGAACTGAGCAGCTAATGATCCAGTGGATGAAACAATTGCCAGTTGCAGAAAAGCCACAGATGGAATCCATACTGGATAAGAGAGTGGATAAGAAGACCAGGAGGAAAGAATACTATGAGTATCTGGTCAAATGGAAGAATCATCCAGTGGAAGATGCCAGCTGGGAGACTGAAGAAGAAGTACAGAAGCATGGACAGACCATGCAGGACCTCATGGACAGGAGCCCATGAATTTTTTCAAGCAGGGGAGTATGATGTAGGAGCATTGCCAACACATCAAGCGAGCTAGCGTGGAAGCAGAAGACAGTTGGACAAGCTAGCACCAATTTTTGAAAATGCTTTGGAATTGTTGCGCGATCTTAAATGACTCATTTAAGATATGGCACAATTGTATATTGTATTGGACCTTGAGCGGATAGCTCTCGTCCTTTAGTAGATAGACGACATTTAAAATAGTTAATGCTGGTAGGTAGGATTTTAATTCTAGATTTGATAGCTTTAGGAGCTGGAGAGAGAACGAGATATAGACACCCTCAATTGTATCATTGTAACATTAGCCTGAGCATGAGCCTAAGATTGAAGAAGCATAAGAGCATGCAGAGAATTGTATGAAGAACACCCATGTACAAGCATTTGAATTAATAGAAGAAAGCTTTGATTCAAATTCATGGTTTGTGTTGTTTCTCTGTGTATTGATGTTATGCTCATGAATGTTTGCTTTTTGTCATACATTTTCTTTTATATGCTATGTATGTGATTTCATGGTGGAATTGAAGTCTGAAAGGAAGAGAAAATGAGTTTCAATTGTTTCTCTAATTTAGCCAGAGGATTTCTGCAAGGAGTGCAGTCGAATTGTCCATAAGGAGTGCATTGACAGAAGGGTTCAATTAGAGATAATTTTTGTTCTCATTTCCTGAAAGGTGCAGTTGGGCACAGGAGCCATGCAAGGAGTGAATAGGCTGGTTAAAGGTCTCAGGGTTGCGAACCTGAGGGAAGTATTAGAAGACTGCTGCTGCAGGAGTGCGCAGGGTCGAGAGACTTCAACACTCAGTCGAGGCTGAAGGGTTTCCGCAAGGAGTGCATGCAAGAGGTTTCCAAGAAGACTGAAGTCATGGAAAATCTCAAGAGGTGTGGAGCCCTTAAAATTTGTTGAAGGACCGCACAGAAGGTTTCACATCAAGAGACCTCCAAGGAGAGAGGAGCGACGGTCAAGATCTCGTGGAGGGAACTCATGGAAATTTCGCCAGCCGTCAGATCCGACAGATTAGTGAGGAGATTACAGCCACATCAGAGTTCGAGCTCAAAAGGATGGTGAGCGTTGGATCAATAGTTGATTTTCAGTCAACCATTAGATTCGGTAGGAGTTGCACCGAGGTTAATCCCTAGTGAGTAGAGGAGAGTCCCGAAGAGGTCATCAATATATTGGAGTCATCGGGTTTTCAAAAGAGTAGGAATTAGAGACCTTGAGAGTCCCAAAATTCCAGAGAAATCCTAGTCGTTGATCTCGGCAAGACATGCGTCAGAAATCTAGAGAGGCATAGGGGTTCGACACATCGTGAATTCCGGGAGCGAAGAAATCATAGCATCAAGAATCGCGATCGCGCGATGTCAGATAGAGAAATGAGGGAACAGTGACGTGGAGGAGTACGTTCTCACATGCATCGGGAATCGGTGTATCAGGATTTTCGGTGACGTGAAAATCACAGCAGGAGAAGTCGAGAAATTCTGAAACGTGACGACCCCATAGTCACATCATTTGAGTGGAGGACAGGTGTCACCACATCGGGGTTCGGGACTTAGGAAGTTCCGCGAGCAAGTGCGGTTGAAATCCCGACACTCCAAACCGCGATTTCCCGATCGTGAAGGGAGTGTAGGCCACAAGAGTCAAAGTGGTGGACAGGTGTCGTGCCGCATCAGGGTATCGGCATATCGGGAGTCGGGGGTCAGCAAGGAAAGTTGATTTCAACATCGTAAGTGTCGAAATTCCGATGGGAGGATTCCCGATAGGAACAAGAAGGCGTTGGTATTTACCCATCGAGTTTCGGAGTACTGTGAAGCACAAGGTGCGCGACCACGAGACTCGCAAAACTGCGAAGTTGGATTCCCCAATTTGAGCGGGGGAATTGTTAAGGAGAATTCTGTGGGTGCGGAAATTTCCAGATAGGGGATTTGAAGATATTTTTAAGTTCTTCGAGGCCAAGGAGGGAAGAGAATATCCTGTGTGAGAGGACGTGCTCCGAGGAGTGCGGCTACGTCACATTGGAGGAACACTAACACATCGAGTTTTCTATTCTTTGAAGACTATGACAAGGCCATTTTCGACTGGTCAAATAACCATGAGAAATCCTAGGAGAATGTATGTCCAATGTTGAAACATCAACACTCCCTCTTATATATGGAGGTATCTTTCCATGATGTATGTATCTAGTAGTCCACTGACTACTCTACAATCAACTAGTAGCACACAGCTACTACCATGCCATTGATAGATCGAATCATCCATCACAGTCTTTGTGATCAAGCAACACACAACTGCTCCAAGTTATCTAGTAGTATCCATGACAATCATCTAGTAGCACACAACTACTACAATTTCATCCAATAGAAAATGATTGTGCTGATACATTGCAGTACAAAACTACTGTCCAGTGGTACAAAACCATTGCCAGTGGCACACAACTATTGTCTAGTGACACACAGTCACTGTGAGTGGTACACAACCATTGTAGTAGAATATGGATACTGTCCAAAGACACAATATCTCCACCATAGTCTTATGACTACACAGGTGTCCCACAATTTTCACGCACTCAACAGAGTGTCACATGACTACAAGGACCATTCTTCCTGATCTGGTCGCTATTTGTCCCATAGGAAGAATGTCAATCCTTCCAAATGTTGAAAGCCAAGACATGGGCTACAGGGACAATTCTTCTAATCATTTCAATACATGTGTCATAGAAGAATGTCACTCCTGGACCTTTTTCTCTAATCAGGTCACCATATGATTCATAGAGAAAATGTCACTCATCTACCAACCTCCCTAATCAGGTCACCATCTATGTCACAGTGGGAGGACCATTCATCCTGATTAGGTCACCATATGTGCCACACAAGAATGCCAGTCCTTTTTCCAACCTCTTGTTGATGCTTGAATCCATCAGGACCGAAACGACAACCTCATGAGGACATTAGTCCCCTTTCATTTTTACAGAGGTGGTTCTTCTCTTTGGCTAAAAGACACATCTTTGAATATCTTGGACTATAGAGAGTGCTAGGAAGCAAACCACAAATTTTTATTGCTTGGATTTATATGAAAATGGTTGTTCAATAACCAAATATGATCTTTATGCGCAACAAAATTATTTTTATAATATGAAAATATTGGAGGGCTTCAATATCATAATTAAATTGTGATCAACATCACACAAAATCTTCTTAATAATATATAAACACATCCATATCTTCTTCATGAGAAATAGGAGAGAATTATTTCACCATCTCAAAGAATTTTAATAGAGTACTATGATTAGTAATAAAGGATAAATTGATAGGTCAACCTCAAATATATCATACTTAAAACTCAAAGTTACAAGATAGAGTCAAGAAATACTCCGAAGCAATTCTCTATGGATTTTATTCATGAGAAATGTTCTTCATTACAAAAAAATTGGCAGCCATGTATCTGGCTGAAAATACTCCATGATCATACAAGAAAGATTTGTATAAGTATACAATAAAAACACTCAACAACTCAGCTTTGTGCCAAACTCTGATATTCAAGCATAAAGCTATGAGAAGTGGTGTAGAAGAATAGAAAGAATGGAGAAGATGGAAATTTATTTCTTTTGATTAGAACCTTGATTGTGTATCCATGGTTGTACCTTCCTCTTCCTATGAAATTCTTCCCTTCCACTCTAACAATATTGATTATTGTAACCCTTGATGAAACCTCTCTTCTCATTTTAAGAAGATATTTTATAACTACTTGAGTAATTAGGGTTTTCTTCCTCTCTTGAAATTCCCGAACAAGTTTCTTCTTGAAACATTCAATTTAATTAGTGACTCATTAATTCATCATTAATGAAATTATATCATCAATATATACATATCTAAAATGGGCCCCTTTCCCGTTTCAATAAAATTTTATTTAAAAACTTTTATTTTCACAATTTAATTAATTTCCCATTTAAAATAAGAGGGCTGCATTTTATTTTTATGGGAATGATAATCATATTTTTAGCCATGTAAATCACTTTTGATGTGATACTCATCATCTTATATTTCCAACTATATCAAGTTTACGCAAATCCATCGCACGGACCTCAAGATATGATCTTGTGAACTTGAGTTGTCATGTAGGCCCATTAAAAATGCATCTAACTGATATTTTAATTTCTAAGAAAAATGTATCATCTTTCAGCACTTGAAACCTATACCACCATATTCTACGTTGAAATACCTTTCGAACAATATAAATTTTCCGCGATTACGACACCCATAGCCCAAGTTATGGCCTCCACAAGATCAACGCTCAACCCCTGTCGATCAAAATTGATGGGAAAATCTCATCCCTTGATTTTATTTCTCCTCTTCCTTTGTGAATTTTGACTTTTCTTTGTAAAAAATATATCCCATATGCATGGGATTATTGTAATATTTATCGTATATAATACTAAGTGTATTATATACTCAACAAGAAACAAAGAGAAGAAGACTATTGAGACTTGATAATTCGACCCCTTGAGAAATTGATGAATAAAATAATAATTTTAGAACCTAGTCATCATCCTCATCATGCCATCACGAGAATGATCCACATCACCACCACATGTAACCACATAGTTTGTTTCCATGTTTCACGATCCTTAGCCTACCATGTGTCATCATTTGATTGTCTGCCATGTCACTACCATGTGTAACCACTTAACATTTTCCATGTTTCACCATGTGGCTGGTTGCCACATGTCATGACCTGATTCATTGCCATGTGTCATATTATCATTCACTAGTTTCATTCCTTGGAATAACTTTGATAATTTGGCTAAGTATGGGAGATGGGACAAGAGGGGGAGACAGAGAGGTGGGTTGAAGGGTTTGCAGGTTTTTGGAGGTGAGGGAAGGGAGGTGAGTCAACTCAACCATGAAATTTTCTTGAACCCACCAAACCGTGAACCCATGGTTGGATGAGTGATCTAAAGAAACTGAGTATAGAAGGGAGGTTGGTTGGACTCACGGGCATCAGAAGAATGGAACATTTGGGAACCCAAGATCCCCAATGAGAATAAAATTTAAGTGATGGTCGAAGTGTAGAACATGGAAATTGAAGTGAAAATTGAAGGTTCTAGAAAAGGGAAGGGAAATTTTTGAACCCATGTACCTATGAATTTGAATAAAAATCTAAGTGTTGAGCAGTGTGGAAGAAGGGTGAACAGAGGAGAGGGTAACATTTAAAAAATTATCCAAGATCCAAGATAATCCCAAGTTCCAAGAAATGAAAGGTTCCATTATGGTTCTGAAATATGGACATTGTTCCAAGACGTGGTATGGTTCTATTAAAATGATCATGGCTCCACAAATTCTTATTTCCAAGGAAATTATCTTTTCCACATGGAAGAAGTTTTATTCTCCGCTTTAAAACTTCAAACCTGGATATCTTGAGCATACGAACTCAGATTTTCGATCCAAATTTGAGACTAAGGGCTGCAAAATGAACTTATAAAAGTTCAAAAGATGTATTCTTTTGATATCAAGTATTTTATGAATCCAAGAGAGGGAAAGTATAGACAACCAAATTTTGGTCAACAACTCGTCCAATTGCGGGATAGTGACCCCCTATGGGTTGCTAAGAACACCATAATCTCAAGACCAATTGCCTTCTCCATTGGGATATGGAGTCATCTTCAAAATGAACTCTTGTAATTCTTCATATTTCATGGAGTTATCTTCAAAATTCAATATAAAGACTACCTTATTGTGTAAAACTTGAACTGAGAAATAAGCTATGTACAAGAAGATATACCTACCCTATCCTACTTGGAGGAAAGAGGCAATTTTAGGTGTAGGTATATTTCCAATGGATCCATTCGAGCATCCAATTGAATTGTGAAATGGGCTCCAACAATAAGAAAATTATTATGGTTGCTACCAATAAGTCATGAGCATGAAAATCAGGAGCCTTTCCACAATGTATGACAATGGGATCGAGCAATGTGTGTAGAATACATGTTTGCAATGGCAGAATGAAAATGATTTTGAACCAATATTCAATATGCATTGGCAAAATGACAATTCTTTTGAACAAATATTCAATATAATCTACTCTTGGATGTACAAGAGTGTTGCTATCTTCAATCAAATGAGAAATTTGTTTCTTGAAAACATTATTTTTTCCTTCTTTCTCCACATTCAAGACTCTTGTTTCATTGCCAATGTCTTGGCAATGTTCTTCTTCTATGCAATGACTATCTTCTTTGTTCTCAAAATTGTTTTCTTCCACCAATTGTTCTTTATTTTGGCTCAATTCTTCTTTAATATTTGTTGGAGACTCTTTAATTTCTTCCTCATATGGAGTATATGAGATGTTGATATCCTTTTATTGGTATTTTGAATTTTTTCCTTCATTCTCAGCAACAAGATTTGATTCAGAAACATTTTGCAGTGTTTCATGATACTCTTCTTCTGTATCATTCATTTCATATTTTTTTGTCTATCTGGGAGGGGGTGGGTAGGTGGGAAGCAACAAATGTAATGAAATCTTCAATAAACAAAGTTTCAAGTACATCCCAACTGGTAATGGTTCCAAGTGGCAATGAACTATGCTATTCAAGAGCATTCCCATGTAAGATTTGCAAGAATATTCTACATGTAACATTATCTTTAGTGAGATTGAAAATTTCACATGCACATTGGAATTTAAACAAATGTTTCTCTTCATCCTCCAAAGCATTCCCAAAAAATGCAAAAAGGTTTTCCATAGAAATATTGGGCATCTGAAAATTTTATTTTGGTAGATTTAAAGAAATTCTATGTAGCCGTCCTCTTCTTTGGGAATTTGTTCCTTTTTATGCATACCTTGTAACCATTTATGGGATTGATAAAGAATATAAATAAGAATTATGACATAAATGAAATCCTTAATTTTGAGTTTTTTCAATGGATTTTCTAGGGAGTTCATTCTCTTGAATCTTTGGTGCTTCTCATTTCTTTTGGTGCTTCTTGTTTTGTTTCTAGGGAGTTTTTTTAAAATAAGAAACAATTTTCTTGAATATATTTTTCGAAAATTTGAGACATGGAGATTTTTGGTCCTTCAATATGATCTGGACTAGGGCCTCAAATGTCTTGAAAAATAAATCGGTCCCCAGTATGGTCACAAAAAATGTTGACACTTGAATCCGTCAGGACTAAAATGGCAACCTCATGAGGACATTAGTCCCCATTTGTTTTTAGAGAGGTGGTTCTCCTCTTTGGCTAAAACATATATCTTTGAATATCTTGGATTAGGGAGAGTGCTAGTAAAAAAACCCAAAATATTTATTTCTTGGATTTATATGAAAATGGTTCTTCAATAACCCAATATGATCTTTATGTGAAGCAAAAGTATTTTTACAATAAGAAAATATTGAAAGAGGGATTCAACATCAAAATTAAATTGTGATCACCATCACACACAATCTTCTTAATAATATATAAATGCATCTGTATCTTCTTCATGAGAAATAGGAGAGAATGATTTGATCATATCAAATAATTTTAATAGAGTATTTCAATTAGTAGTAAAATATAAATCCATAGTTCAACCTCAAATATCTCATACTTAAAACTCAAAGTTACAAGATACAGTCAAGATCAACCACAAAGAAATTCTTTGTGGAGATTATTCATGAGAAATGTTCTTCATTATTAAAAATTTGACAGCCATGTATGTGGCTGCAAATACTGCATGATCATACAAGAAACATTTGTAGAATAATACAAGAAAATCACTCAACAATGCAGCCTTGTGCCCAACTTTGAGATTCAAGCATAAAGCTATGAGAAGTGGCGTAGAATAATAAAAAGAATGGAGAATATGGAGATTTCTTTATTTTGATCAGAATCTTGACTGTGTATCCATAGTTGTAACTTCTTCTTCCTCTGATATTTTCCCCTGCCCCTTTGACAATACTGATTATTGGAACCCTTGATTAAGCCTCTCTTCTCTTTTCAAGAAGATATTTTCTAACTACTTGAGTAGTTAGGGTTTTCTTCCTCTCTTCAAATTTCCATACAAGTTTATTCTTGAAACATTCCATTTAATTAGTTCATCGTTAATTCCTCATTAATGAAATTATATCATGAATATATACATATCTAAAATGGGTCCCTTTCCTTTTTAAATAAACTTTTATTTTCACAATTTAATTAATTTCCCATTTAAAATAGGAGTATTGTGTTTTACTTTTATGGGAATGATAATCAATTTTTTATCCATGGAAATCACTTATGATGTGATATTCATCATATTATATTTCCAATTATATAACGTTTTTTTCAAATCCCTCGCTCATACCTGAAGATATGAGCTTGTGAAGTTGAGTTGTCATGCAGACCCATTAAAATTGAAGCAGACTGATATTTTAATTTCTGAGAAATATTTTTCCATTTTTAGCACTAGAATCCCATAGACCCATCTTATACAGCGAAATACCTTTCCAACAGTATAAATTTTGTGTTATTCCGACACCCATATCCCAAGTTATGGCTTCCACAATATCAACACTCAGCCAACGTCGATCAAAATTGATGGGAAAATCTCATCCCTTTATTTTATTTCTCCTCTTCCTTTGAAAATTTTGACTTTTCTTTGTAAAAAATATTTCCCATATTCATGGAATTGTTGGAATATTTACCTTATATAATACTAAGTGTATTATATACTCAACAACAAACAAAGAGGAGAACACTATTGAGATTTGATAATTTGACCTCTTGAGAAATTGATGAATAAAATAATAATTTTAGAACCCAGTCATCATCCTCGTCATGACATTCCATCAATGAGTCACACCCACATGTCATCATGGGAATAATCCACATCATCTCCGCGTGTCATCACATGGTTTACTGCCATGTGTCACGATCCTCAGCTTACCATGTGTCATCATTTGATTTTTTCCATGTCACTTGCATGTGTAACCATTTAACATTTTCCATGTCTCACCATGTTTTTGGTTTCCACATGTCATGACCTCATTCATTTCCATGTGTCATATTCCCATTTGCTATTTTTTATGCCTTGGAATATCTTTGAGAATTTGGCTAAGTATGGGAGATGGGACAAGAGGGGGGGACAAAGAGGTAGGTTGGAGGGTTTGCGGGTTTGCGGTGGTGAGGAAAGGGAGGTGAGTGAAGTTAACCATGAAATTTTCGTGAATATGTGAACACACGAACCTGGGGTTGGATGAGTGATCCAAATATAAAAGGGAATTTGGTCAGAATGGCGAGCATCAGAAGAATGAGACATTTGGGAACCTGAGATCTGCAATGAAAATAAAAGTTAAGTGATGGTTAAAGTCTAGAACACGAAAATTGAAGTGAAATTTGAAGGATGCAGAAAAGGGAAGGAAAATGTTTGAACCCGCGTACCCATGAATTTGAAGAAAAATCTAAGTTTTCAACAATGTGAAAGAAGGGTGAAGAGAGGAGAGGGTAACACTTAGAAAATTTTCTAAGTGTGGGTTCAAGAGAAAAGATGATCCAAGATAATTCCAAGTTCCAAGAAATGAAAGGTTCCATTATGGTTATGAAATATAGACATGGTTCCAAGACATGGTATGGTTCTACGAAAATGATCATGGTTCGACGAATTCTTATTTCCAAGAAAATTAGCTTTTCCATGTGGAAGAAGCGTTATTTTCCTCTTTAAAACTTCCAACCTTGATATCTTGAGCATACAAACTCAGATTTCCTATGAAAAAATTGTGTGATGAAGTTGAGACCGAGGGATGAAGAATGAAATTATAAAAGATAAAAAAATGTCTTCTTTTGATATCAAGGATTTTATGAATCCAAGAGCGGGAAAATATAGATGACCAAATTTTTTTCAAAACCTCCCTAATTAGGTCACCATCCATGCCATAGGGGAGGACCATTCATCCTAATTAGGTCACCATGTTTTCCACATGATAATCTCAATCCTGGACCATTTTTCATAGAAGATGTTAGTCCATGATATATCAACAATCTGTCCAACCTGGACCATTCTCCATAGGGATAACATGACTCCAACAACACACTGACTATCCAAAATTAAATAATATCAACACTCTCTCTCAACTAAAGGAGTAATCTCCACAAGCCCCATCTTGTCCCTGAAATATAAAAAATTCCCTTTGGACAAGGGCTTCATCAAAATATCTTCTATCTGCTCATCGGTGGATATGTAAAAGATATTCAGTGTTTCCTTCTGTACCATGCCACAAATTTAGTTGATATCCATAAGACATAAGAGAGCTCATCCTACAAGGGGTGGCCAGTCCCTTGGGGCTAATCAATCTAATTTATCTTGGACCACACTTGACATATCGAGGTTCCCTCATGAAACCAATGTCTCAACTCACTCATGAACCGTGTCCATACTAAACATCTCATGGTTCCGTCATGGAACACATGTTTAAGACATATCAGGGTTCCCTCATGGAACCAATGTCTTCTCTAGGACACATCGAGGTTCCCTCATGGAGCCAATGTCCCCGAAGGAATATTGAGGTTTCCTCATGAAACCAATGTCTTGGTTCCTTCATATGACTATTTTATGCATGTCAGTATGACATCCACATTTCCCCCTACTATTCCATATAAGACCCTTTGGGGAGAATGTCTCATGATGCTTCCTTAAACATCTCTAAGACACATTGAGGTTCCCTTATGGAACCAATGTCCCCCAACGCATATCTTGGTTTCCTCATGAAACCAATGTATTTTTTCCTTCATCTGACCATCTGAGGAACATCATGATGAAGTCTACATTCTACATGTTATAGTCCAAAAATTCCTTACCAATGCATACATGGCATTGGCCTTTCCCCTTATATATTTTTACAAAATAATACTGAGGCTTCTTCTTAAAAAATCTATTTTTTGGAACATGTACATGCCATGCTGAACTGATATCTCATGTACATACGTGAGCTACATAATAGCTGGCCCACGTACGTACATGAGATGCATACTAGTTAGCCCGCGTTTACCTCCAAAAATTCCAAAATAATATTAAATTGCAAGGAATTTGGCAGAGTTTATTGGCTATCGAGGGTTTCCCAACCATTTTATCCATTGTATCCTATAACCAAATTGAATAACCATATCTTTCGCATATAAAAAGGGGTCTTGGGGCCTCATTTACAACAACAATCAAGAGAATAAGAAAACTCAGCCAAACTCCCTTCCCCTTATTAGCCCAAGTTTTGCATCTTATTCTGAGTTTTGGCCAAAACATTCCCATCGAGCACTTTCTCCTTATACAAACCTTTCTTCTTTCCCAAGTGATAAGTTGGTTATGAGAGGATTACATGGAATTGATACACTCGGATCTAAGATACAAGATCTCATACTTAGTTCATGAAGCAATTTCCAACGATGGTTGTAATCTTTGTGATCTTACAACTGAATAAAATAATTATTTCATGTCCCAAAACATTGTATCTATATTCTTTTATTGATTTATGCATTTATGTCTATACCTGAACATTGAAAGTGATAATTAGAGATCTTATACATTGTAGAATTATTTTCCTAAGATTTTGTAGGTTAACTTTGGGAGGAGACCAACAATATTTGAAGTTGCAAAGGAGAAAAAGGTCTACACCATCTGCAAGGACCAAAGGTACACCTACTGACCTTTCTTCCCTCTCTCTTTTCTTTTAGTTTAGATAGTTTTGGGGTATCTTGAGAATAAAAATGTCTTTTAATGGAAATCCGTGCTATGTCTGTACCTCGACCTAGTATAGGGGGTTTTCCCCGCTAGAAGAATTGGCAACTCCACTAAGGTGTCTCTCTAGGGTCTTAGTGGGATATTTTGGTTTAATTTGTTTTTTTTTTTCAGTTTGTTTTTGAGTTTTCTAGGTTTACTGGGTTGATTTATGGTCTGTGGTCACCTTCTAGGTGCTTACCGGTTTTTCCTGGCCATTCAGTTTTCCAAGCGTTTTTTTCTTTTTGAAAATTTCCAGAGGTGTACGCGCCTGCTTTCGTTTAGACCACATACATACACAGTCTGCATAGTATACACCCAATGTACATAAATATGTTGCTTGTGCACAACCCACGTCTCTATGTTTTCGAAGGTTTTTTAAAAAGAGTTTTCCTCTTTCATGAAATAAGCTTTGTTTCTTCTCAGGGCTTCTTCAACCCTACAATGTCTTTGTTAATGGTCTTTGGTTGGGTCAAAGATTCAATTTAAATTTCTTTTGGTAAATAACCTCTATTGTTTGTTTGTTTTCTTTTGTTCGATTTAAATGTTTAGAGTGAGCCTATAAGATTTTGATCCTCCTATGGATTTTAGTGAATCCCTGCATTTGCGTGATGGTCTAGGGTCTGTGTTAGTCTTGGGTTCTATTTTCTCTTTATCCTATTTTATGATTTGAAAAGAGAAAATTATATTTTACTTATGTTTTTCTTCTCTAAGAATTTTGAAAAATAAAAAAATATTACATTCAATTATGAAATTAGTTTGGTACTTGTAGCATATGTTGTTTTTCACAAAAGAAAAGACTTCTTTTTCAAAGTTCCTTTTTAACTGTTTTCCTGAAAGTTTAGTAATTTTCATTATAGAAAGAAACACTATTTTAGGAAATGTTTGACATTATAGGATCTTGAAATAATGTTTTGAAAAAAATTTCAGTTACAAAGATTTAAAAGTTGTTTCTTTCAATTGACGAATCTAGTTCACTTTTACACAAATGCTTTAAATTTTTTCTTCTCTTTCATATCTTATAAATAGCACAAGTTGTACGTTCATTCCCTTTGAGTAAATCAAGCCAATTAAAATAAATTATCAAAACTTAAAATCAATTATACTTTTTGTTTGTAAGGTTCACCAAGTCATCTAGGTTCTAGGGCCTTGAAATAGGTGTGAAGATGAATCTCTTGAAGGTTTCCTAAAAAAACATAGGAGTCTGTGATAGGGAGTGTCAGAAGTCTAGTGTCGTAAGAGTTAGTTGGGACCCCCCTCTAAAAAAGGGGATAAACACGATGCAACATAAGGAAATGCAGAGGAGATAACCCCTCTAGAGTTGGACCAAGTGTAGTGAGGATTGTATATTGAGGGTCGTTCTTGGGAATTACACTGATAACATTTGACTACAGAGCCTCGTAGAACTTGAATCTGTTTGAGATCCTCAGTTGTGTTCCAGACCATTTTCCTTTGGTACACTTGAATTGATTTGAACTTTGTTATCCTGCTCATTAGGATCATCTCGACTGTCGATTGTACCTGAATGGTGACTGACTACGAGCTAGAAACATAGTTTCTTATTTTTAGGGACTTACACTATTGATTGCGGGGGTATACCATGGTCCCTAGGGTAGACGTCGGATCAAACTTTGCAGAGTATACCCAGAGGGTGTTTTCATGTTCGAGTTACACTTGCACCAGTAAGTTGCTCTTGTGTTGATTGGCGTAACTGTTCTTTCTACTAGTTAGTTGTTTTCTTGATTTTCCTTAAGGAACATTGAGTGTGTGCTCCTTGTTTAATGCTAGCTAAACCTTACAGTTTTGATTGATCATTTCATAAGGTGGAAGATCAATAGCTACGTCGATCACATAGGATTCATGGCCTATTGTCAATTAATATGGAGCTACCTCCTCCATCGTTGAGGTGTAGGCTAGATCAAGAAGGATCATTCAAAGCTACTATGCCATAGGAAACTGTCCCTGATCCAACTCCAAGAGAATACTTTCTTTCACTGGAGGAATCCATTGTTTATGATCTCGAGACATAAGTTTCAGGCCAACAAATCCTTTGATTAACGACTTATCAACACCGCTTCTAATTCAGGTAGTCACTCCCGAGGTGACTTCACCTGAATGACAGTTTGTTTGGTGATTGGCGATGGAAGCAACTAGTTCTACTTCGTCAAATATTCTTCATACTCCCATCACAACTGTCACAGGAGGGGGTTTTTTGCCTTCTCCCCCAACTCTTCCTATCAGGACCATGGTTTTCTAGATGCCCACTACTTCGGGAAGTGTCTCAATTCCTTCGATGAATTTGGCCATTGTTCCCTCCATTCAGAATGAATTTGATGCTCCCTTTTCATATGGGATTCCAATTTTTGACTCTAACTCATTTTTCACCTACTCTACCCTACAAACCATTGGTCTAGGGGTAGGCATCTCTAATTATCCCTTGTAAAGAGCCACCACACACACCACTTCCCCATTCAACACCTTTCCTTATCGTGGAGGTCACATCCCTCCTTCGTCCCCTATACTCGAAGGCACTTTTGAGTAGTCGATCGGTCATAATACCAATTATAGATTTTGCAGTGGAGGGATCCATGGACCTTCATCCTACATAACTCTGGTGGGATCAATTCATTTTTATTTTTTTGTTCCATTTGGAAATAACACTTTCTTTTCATCTTCTTTATTGACTGGGGGAAACCCCGTATTTGGTCAACAAAACCCTACACAAGGTTTCATTCGTTCGAAGGGAGAAATGATATGAGTTTACTCCTCGCAATGTCTTGGGAATTCTTGGTAGGGATCGTTTCCCTTTCAAGGGATGCATATCAAGGTAAACCCTTCCCATGCTCATTGGAACCCTGAGAAGGGTTCAATACCTATACCAAGGTCGTTGGAACATTGTACAGGGATCAATTCCTGCACAGGCTATGCCATCTAACTTTGGGAATAAACCGATGATGCAACATCAAACGCAAGTCCCTTTTGTTGGATAGGTCCACCATGGTTTCTACCAAAACCCTGCCTAGTAGTCAAACATTTCCTGGAAACCTGGTGTGAGCCAAAATCTAGGCCCTTCTTTTCAGGTGATTCTACCACAATCGAAACTACCTTTTATAGAAATGCTGCATTTTCTGACTTGTCAAGACTTTTGAACAACCCAATTTGTCATGATCCGCATTGGTCTTCCATGTCGACTAAGTTTCCCTCAGATTTCCCTAAGTTTGAAGGTAATCCTGGAAAAGATCCAGGTGATCATGTGATGACATTTCACTTATGGTCCTCAACCAACTCGTTAAAGGATGACTTCATTCAGTTGAACTTGTTTCAACAAAATCTTATAGGGAGTGTCATGAAATGGTATATCAAGCTTGACAGCTCAAAGTATTCTTACTTTAATGATTTGGCTATGGTTTTCCTAAACCATTTCCAGTTACCAGTGAGATACGAAGATGACACCGAGTTGTTGGCCAACTTTGAGCACACAAAAGATGACCATATCTAGGATCACATACGAGAATGGAGACAACGAAAGAGTTTGATCAAAGTCAAGGTCCCTCCTGCATTTTTTCTCAAGTGGTTACTAAAGTCTTTGGTTCCCTACAGGTCCAAAAACATCGTGACATCCGGGGTTTTTTCTGAAGAAGAGGCTATCATGAGAGCCCAACAACTGGAATTTATTTACTCTCAATCTCATATGCTATACGGGATCTTACTCTACAAACCACAGTCCACTCTCGACAAAGCCAAACAAAAGTTTGGGCCTCAAGATGATGGAATAGTAGGCTTAAAAAAAATAAAGTACACAGATCAATTGTCTAATCAATTACAACATTTATTGATTCAATATACTGTGGCCAGCCAAACCCCTAGTTCGACTACCCCTGTAACCCAAATGTCGGATTCACACAGTGTGAAATTGAAAAATCCCAAGGGTAAACAAAAAACCAAAGGAAAATGGAAAGAGAAAAAACAAGAAGGGTAAGGAGGATAAAAAGGATACAAACAATGTTGGAGAGGGAAAAAATGAAAAGAGAAAGGTGAAGTTTACATGTAAGATTTGCACGGATGACCAATTGACTCACCAATTCGCTCGGATTGAGGAAGCCAAAAATATATTGGTGCAACAACAACCTGTCGTGTTGACAAACCCTTTTCCATAAGGGAAAAATATGGCTCAATCCTACTCATCCATGAGCATTCCTGTGGGAAGCTAGGGAACCCCCACACCCAATAATAACAACAAGGCCGCAAACATTTATACGATGAAATGCAAATCTCGTCTATCAACTAGGGCTCATAACTACAAAATGCCTGAACTTGTTGATAAGGAAAAAGAGACCTCAAACCCACTGACTCCTCCTCAAATTGAGAAGACAATGGGAGAAACGATGACACACATCCCAAAAGGTGCATGAAAAAAGGATTTTCACAACCCAAATGCAAGGGATTCTTAGAATTACTCCATCGTGGAGGATCGAGCACAAACTCCTTGTGGAATGTCCTCTCTATAAGTTCTCCAGAGTTTCCCCTCACAGAGAAAAGCGTTGTTTTCTACCTTGGGAGTGTTCGAGACCACTAAATTAGAAATGATTTTTTTTATCCTACAGACCATAAACCTCGTCTTCCTCACCATGTTTCTTTTCATATAGTAGTGGCGTACACCATGAAATTGTTGACATGGAAGATTTTCTATATGGTGGTTGATGAGGGTGTGTCGACTTGCATGATGTCATTCTCATGTTGGAAGGCCATCGACCAACCTGAGTTTTCTCTGTTTCTCACATTGCTTACTATGGTTGATGGTTGATCATTCAGACCACATAGTATAATTCCCTCTTTCCCGATGCAGTTGGAGGGAAAAACTGTGTGCGTCGAGGAATAAGTATTTGATGCATCTATCAAGTACAATATTTTGTTAGGAAGGAATTGGACCTGTGCTATGATAGTGGTTGTATACACCATTTTTGGGCCTTATGTTTTCCTCACGAAGGCCAGATCATAACCCTTGATCCGTTATCCTTGTCCCATCCTGATCCTTCATCAAGGGCATCCACGGTCCCGATGATTGACAACCCATAGGTAGGTACTATCAATTTAGGTTCTTGATTGTTTCCATATTTAATGGGAACTTTTTATTATCTGCCACCATCCAATGATGTTAAGTTTGTTTCGGTTGTCCCTGACCAACCGAAGGATGTGATTTTTTAGGTCACATATTTTAGAATGGGTTAATTTGATGACCCTTTGACATTACCTTCCCCATCGATTTCAATGGAAGGGGTAGGGAAAATTTTCATGGCCATTCTCTTATCTGTTGTTGAGGTTGCATACAATGTTTTCCAACAAACCTCGGCCAACCCTGATCTGGCTCCCCCACATGATATAGATCCTATTATCGGGCCTATTTGGTCTTAAGACTCTCTTTCCACTCAAGACCCTTTAGAATTAGTCTTTCCCTCTGATGAGGCGATCCTGGAGGCAAGGATTGGGCCATACAAACCTTGGGATGATCTTCACCATAGATCTTATTTCTTACCCAAGCTTAAGAGAATAGATGGACGAGATATTGTTATGACCATGATTGAAGATTCCCCTTGTCCCATTAACCCTATGGCTACGCACAGAATATATGTCGAGGGAAATATGGCAAGTATTTCTTAAATGATTCCTATCGATATCTCCAAAACCCTTGGCATCGTGGAAAAAGTCTTCATCGGAGCAGATTGTTCTCTCGAAGAGATTCATATCTACACTGAATGTTTTAAAGAATTATGCGACTTATTTTCCTGGTCTTATGAGGAGATGCCATAAATTGATCCATGTATTTTTGAGCACGACACCACAACTTATCCTAATGTCAAACCTGTCGGAAAGAAGCTTCGCCCAGTCAATGATTGTAAGGAAGTGATGATAAAGGTTGAAATAGAGAAACTCACAAAAGTTGGCTTCATCTACCCCGTGCAATTGATGAAATGGGTATCAAAACCTATTCCTGTCAAGAAGAAGGAAGGTCCAATCCACATATGTATGAACTTTCACGATTTGAACAAAGCTTGCCCAAAAGACAATTTTCCAACCCAATTTATTGACCAAATCATCAATGAGTGTGTGGATTTTGAGGTCTTCTCTTTTATGGATGGTTTTTTTGGGTACAATCAAATTCATATCAATCCCGAGGACTAACCTAAAACGACTTGTATTTTTCCTTGGGGTACATTTGCATATAGAAAAATGCATTTTGGCCTTAAGAATGATGGAGCTACTTTTCAATGGGCCATGTCATTTTCTTTCCACAACCTCAAACACATAGTTTAGGCATATCCCAATGATCTTGCATAACGTTCTCATAAGAGATCCGATCAACCCACCCATTTACGACTAATATTTGAGAGTGTTGCTACTATTGGATTCACTTGAATCGAAACAAGTGCAGTTTTTGTGTCACATTGGGACGCTTATTAGGTTTCATCATGTCAACAAAATGGATCATGGTAGATCTTATAAATGTTGAGGCAATAGTTCAACATCCACCCCCGTGCACAATCCCTCGGCTTCAGAGACTATAGGGAAAGCCAATTTTCTTCGGTGTTTTATCGTTAATTATGTCGATATTACTAAAGGGTTCATGCCACTTTTGAAAAAAGGGGTCCCATTCTGTTGGGATGAAGCAACTCAACGTTGTTTTGACACGTTGAAATGCACTCTGACGTCTTCCCCTCTGCTCAGTCCTCCTGATTATGGAAAGGATTTTCTATTGTATTTGGCTTCCATAGAGTCTACTATTTCCATGGTCCTGGTCCAAGAGGATGATGCCCTCGAAGAGCATGCTATCTACTATCTTAGTTGATGCCTAGTTGGATCAGAACTCAACTACTCACATGTTGAGAAGCTTTCTTTGGAAGCTGTTCATGTTGTCTAATGGTTCTGTCATTATATTTTACTTCGTAAAACCACCGTCGTAGAAATCGTCAACCCTTTTCAATATGTGTTAACATGGCAGGTCATCAGCGGGAACATCAGTCAATGGATAGTTATCCTGCAAGAGTTTGACTTGGATTTTGTTTCAGATAAATCTAAAATTTCCTTGATCTTTACTGAACTAATATCGGAACTTCCAGTCAAAAGTGGTGATATTTCACCTGAAGAGTCATCGATTAATGGAATTTTTATTATCGTGTCATTGGACCCTTAGTATGGAGATATAATTATGTATCTTCATACATTGAAGTGTCCTCCTTTTGCTTCTTGCAATGAGCATCGATGAATCCGCCACCAAGCGTGGAACTATCTTATTCTCGATGATACTTTATATCATAGAGGAGTGGATTTCATTCTCTATCGATGTCTTACTCACGAAGAAGAGGAGGTTGTTTTAAATGATTGTCACACAGGAGCATGTGGAGGTCATCTGTTTGGGTTGGAGACAACCCAAAATATTCTTCGCGTTGGGTACTTTTGGCCCTCATTAACCAAATATTTTGTTGAGGTAGTCAAGAAGTGTCACCCATGCTAGATATTCTCTCAGAATATGTAGGCACACCCAAATCCTATGATTCCAGTTATTTTTGTCAGTCCCTTCACCAAGTGGGGGATTGATTTCACTACATGTCACCCAATTTCTTCCAGGGGGCATCACTATCTCATCGTAGTAGTATAATACTTTATTAAGTGGTTCAAAGCTATGCCAACATTCAAAAATGACGGGGAAATGACTACCCTATTCATTTTTAACCAGATCGTAGCCAGGTTCATTATTTCAAAGGAGATTGTCACAGACCATGGCAGTCACTTCTAGAACAAAATGATGTATGAATTAACATCAAAAATAGGGTTTAAGCAGGAACATTTGTCTCCTTATTAACCATAGGCGAATGGTCAAGTAGAAGTTGTGAATAAGTCTCTTAATACTATTCTTCAGCGAATGATTAATTCGACCAAGTCAAATTGGCATTTGATGGTATATTCAACACTTTGGGCTTATCAAAATTCAGTAAAGACTGCCACTCATTTTCCTCCTTTCCAACTCGTTTATAGGTTGGAGGTAGTATTTCCCATTGAATTTCAAATCCCTTCTCTAAAGTTGGAGGTGGAACTATTTCCCGACACTACACCGCTTGAGGAACGCCTTTTATATCTCGAGTAGCTCACTGAGTAGCATCGAGATGCAACCTTGGCTAATGAGGCTCATAAACAACGTGTCAACTGTAAGTATGATGGGTCTTTCCACTCTCATATTTTCTCTGAAAGTGATATTTTCCTCTTCTACAACCAAGACAAAGATCCCTCAGGGGAATGAAAGTTCAAACCCATGTGGCTGAGACCTTTCATTGTGAAAAAAGTCTTAGAAAATGGTTCTTATCATCTGGTTGATTTTGAGGGTAACACCTTAATGGAGCCTAGAAATGGGCTCTACCTTAAGAAGTATTACACTTATGTCAGTCACCTGAGTGTGACTTCTTGTATATATGTATAGTCTGTTATACATTCTTTTATTTTTGTTTTATGGATGTTCAATCATTATTTTTTATTTTTCACTATGGAAGATGTCAAGTGAATCTGAATTCTATGTTGGGTTTGTGGACGACACTATCTGACAAAATCAGAGGCTTGCTTTTGTAACTTGGGTGATTTTTACACCTTGTGATCAGTTGTTATTTTCTGGAGGCATTTGTTTAGGAGAAGAAACCAATATTGTTGTCGAGTACAATGCAGTGATATAATTACTACATGATTCCTTGTCGCATGGTATTTCTCGATCCAGGTTTATTTATATGCTCAACTATTTGTGTCCCAGCTAAATGGGGTATACCACATTCATGATCCTACCCTTCACTGATGATTCCTTAGGGTAGTCTCTTAGAACGATATTTTTATTATATTACTTATATTCATGTTTCTAGAAGATCTAATCAACTAACTGATACTTTGGATAATCAAGTATTAGATTGGCATGTTGCTCACATGTAAAAGTAAAACACACACATAAACATGTAAATATATTTGTAAAAACTGTTCATCCATAAGAAACAAAGGATGTATATATAATATATCCCAAAAATAATTTCATAAGTACAAAGTGGGCCATAAATCCTCAAATAGAGCCATTATATATCGTTGGGGCTTAATCCCTCAAAACATAGTACAAAACCATGCCCTTGACACATATGTCGTCCAAGGCTATCTAAGGTCTAGGCCTATTGGCCCTGCTATAGTGAACCACGATGTTCGCAAGACACTGAAATAACTGGACCGAAGTCCTGGGCACCCCTACTACATGTGACTGCATGTTCAATGGAAATTCCTCTATCTCTTCCATGGGTACTACATGAGTGAGAGTCGTCAAGTTTCTCTCTACTCGCTGCAACACTCTCTCATCCTCTCTGGCTAGGGGTCCTCCTGCAACTGCCAGTCCTCTTGCTCCTGCTGGTTCAGCCTCTCATTGAGGATGATGCCTAGTCCTATTGAATTCAGATGTTTGCACTGGTCCCACATATGTATATAACATATCTTTAAGTTAGTACTTTGACATTAGCATAAAAAGGATAATATTCAAAAATTTAAAAATTAAATAAATTTTAAAAATTTGTTTACCTATCTTGCCACGCTCCTCACCAAGGGGCATGGGCATGTCAGGATCCCTCGGGAAAATGATTCCTTCATATGGATAATCCTCAATCACGAGAATATGACGGGCCCACTAATAAAAAAAAATCATCAAAAGCCTCTTGGGTTCTCTCTCCACCATGTCTAGGAAAAAAAACTTCCCATCTGCATAATGATGGAAAGGAGGAAATATGCCCCCGTATTGTCTCCCTTGAGCTAAGACTATGCACTCTCGAAGAATAAGTAAGCGCCCAATACTATTATGAACCCGAAGTTCTTGTTCATCCTCCTATGACAATCTGTGAGTTACTTCTTCATGGACGAAAGCATGGTAGTACTCTAGTAAAAAATGGTGGCATCTAAACACTGAACTTCACAATGCATCTGTGCACATGATTCTTGATGGAGTGTTGTATATCCCATGATCCTCCCAATCATGAATACTAAAATATGTAGATGGAGGCCAATAATATTGTGTGTTGACACCTTAGATCCTACTTTCTCAGTACTAGCCTTACAATACATCTTGATGTAGTTGTGTATTGTGTACAGACCTAGAGGAAAGGTCCTCAGATTGATCGATTCCCCTATCCTAAAGAGGTTGGTCAAAAATTATATGCCCTCTGTCGTTGCGGTCAGTGACTGACCCTCTAGCATGAATGCCTCTGCATCGGGGTGCCAATACTCTACCAAATGGTTCAACAATCTAGATTGTGCCCTCATGAATGGACACTGGAAGATTTTCCACATGCCACACTATTTCATCATAGTGATGGCCTTGAGATCCTCCTCTGCTAAGACATACCATTCGTCATGTTGTCTTTCTTGCCAATGCACATACATCATGTTGCACAAAAGTTGGAGAGGATTGGCTCTTGTTATTACATTTTTGAATATTAAAGGAGGTGTACAAGGGCTTCCTTTAAGACAGTGGCATATGTACACGTGCTAAGTGTTACTTTGCATGTGTACATATGTGGGTTGATCATGGACGACCTGCATACATGCAGACATAACCCTTTGATAAGGGCACGTGCCTCCCAAGCATGAAATTAAACATAAAAGGATGCATAAAATTGAAAGAGAGGATGATTTGTACTTACTTGGTACAAGTGTGACGGTTTTTCGTCCACCAAAGCTTCTTGAATTCGCATTTTGAGGAAAAGGGATTTTGACCTTTTTGGTTATTTTCCAAATTACAATGGTTAAAATGAGTTGTCCACATCTATTTATAGACATTTTTTACCCTTTTTTCCCTAATTTGGTCCCCTTTTTCCTTTTATTTGTTTGGTGGCTACTTGAGTTCCCTTTTGAGTGATCTTTGGGTGGTTTTGATGAACTTGTTCTTTTAGTTTGGTGTTTTTATTGAGTTGGGTTACACTTATATCATCCCATGGTCAAAGTCATTTTTTCAACTATTGCATATAGGTTAGGTTTTCACACCTTTCATTTTCCATTTTGTTTACTTTTCTGCTTTTCCATAGGATCGATCCCACTGAACTGCGTCACAAAACCTTCTCTGCTACTTTAGAAGTGTCGTAACTAGGTGGTAGAGCCTTCCTCTACATTGATTCCCTAGGTATATCCTTTGTTGAATTTTAGCATCCATGCTATGATTTTTATCTATAGGCTTGGGAGTCCTTTTTAGTCCTGCCATGATTACGTATTGAAGCCTCATTCTTCTTTATAGTCATCATCCTTGGATTTTCTCATGGGACTCCCTAAAGAGCATGGTTTATTGTGTTTCACGCTCACTTAAAATTTCAAAGCAACATCTAACGAGAGCTCATTTAATATTTTTGATCTCGTCTGGATTACTTGAGAAAAGAATCCCCCCTGGAGTCTTCTTTAATCCATTTTCAGACTCTCTAAAATTGAGAAGATTGTCGATCGATCTTCTTTCCCTTCATGCTCGCGAAACTGAAATTCGAAGGGACATCTATCTAATGGTAGTTTACCCCTTTTTCGGTCTAGACGATTAATTTTACGAATAAAGGTATGTCGTAGGATCTTCAGTTCACTAGGAGAGTATTCTCAGGCATAACTTTAACCCTTTTTGGGGCCTGAGGGACAAAATATTCGAAAAAGGGAGATTCTCCTTGGTTTTCGTTTATCTCTTTTTCGGGCCTTGGATACTATTTACTAAAAAGGAACCCCCTCAGAGTCCATAGTTAAGCTCTCTTCAGGCTCCCTAAATATGAAAATATTGTTGAGTGACCTTGTTCCTTTCACACTCATTAATTGGTCTAGAAAAAAAATTAGTTTGGCATAAGTTTAACCCTTTTTCTGGCCAATAGATTGTCTAGGAAAAAGGTACGCCTAGGGAGACATGTATCGCCGGGAGAGTTCTCCTAAGTTATATTTTATACTTTTTCAGGCTAAGGAGACTAAACTTAGAAAAATGTTGTGATTCCATAGTTAAGCTCTTTTCAGACTCCTTAAAATTGAAAACATAGCCGAGTGATCTTGTCTCTATCACACTCATTAAATGGTTTTGAAGAGACGTACTTTTGGTATAAGTTTAACCATTTTTTGAACCAACTAGACTAGTTACGAAAAAGGAACTCCCTAGAGTCTTCTTGTAGTTTTTTTTTAAGACTCTCTAAACGTGAAAAAACCATTGATCTTACCTTCTCTAGGATCGTAAAACTTCACATGGAAGGGGTCTTGTTGTTTCCTACTTAGTTGTATCGCATGTCTCATACTTTCATCTTTGGCCTAATGTTGGCTCCATGTTTCTATCAACTGAACCTTCAAAGCATTCCTTAAATGCAAGCCTTGCAACACTTTTTTCCCTTGCGATCTGACACCTTAACCCATGGAGGAATTTTCCCGAGTGTCCTTATCCTGCACATGTGTCCTTTCACTAAGCATCAATATGTTCTATGTGCTTGCAACTATTTTTCTTTCCCACGAAACTTGTTCCTCCTTTGTAACATAACATTCTTTTATTCTTTTTCAAAGATCATTAAAAATTTGAAAAAGACAAAAAAATCAAATATTCCAAAAAGAGGGGAAGGGATATACATTATTTTTTCAACAACAAGATAGTTTCCCTTGGACAAAGCACATCCTTTCATTTTTTCTCCAAGCATTGGGATCTAGTATGACCTTAGGAAGTTTTTCTTGTTACATAGAGTTGTATCCTCCTCCATTTGGTTACTCTTTTAAACATATGGAGAGTTTGTGGTGCCTCCTGTATCATAAACTTATGTCAATTTTCAGCTTCCTAAGTCTCATCATTTTTTCGTTCTTTTGTCCATGGGAAATTTTATCCAACTTGAGTCATCCATTATGTAGTTTATCTTTTGACATTCATGAGTCTTCCATCCCGAGAGTCCATTCAAGTTTTGATTTGAAATCAATGAATTTATGTGGTTGATGATCGAGATCCTCCATCCTTTCCCCAACGACATGTCGAAGACCTTGGGGTATTGAATCTTACATTCCTATTTTACTCATACCTGAGATTTTAAGATATTGAATTTGTTGCTCAAGCTATGAAGTCCTCATCTACATCTGTAGGCATCAATGCTTCTTGAATATGCATATTATATTGTACTTGTATATTTTCAAATGATTTTGAGATGTATATCCATTTTGTATTGCTTGCGGCTACACTTTATATAGAAATTTATATGAGATGGATATACATTCTACTTGATTGGAAGCCATGTTTAAGTCAGCCCAAGCATGGGTATGCCCTTCTCAGAGAGATTATCATTGTTTTGCAGATGGCATGCTTCCGAACTCTAGCCCCGAGCTCACTTGACTCTGTTCCTTCCCACTGGTAAATATATTGTAATGTATTTCGACCATCAGTTTCTCTTATGACCTCAAACATTAGGGGGCATCTGTTATATTCCAAAAATTCCTTACCTATGCATACATGGCATTGGCCTTTCCACTCACATATTTTTCAAAAATACCGCTGAGGCTTCTTCTTAAAAAATATTTTTTGGAACATGTAGGTGCCTTGTTGAACTGATAGCCCACGTACAAACATGATTTGCATACTAGTTAGCTCGCATACATACATGAGCTACATACTAGCTATCATGTGTTTACCATTTTACCCATTGTAACCCGTACCCAAACCGAATAACCATATTTTTCTGATATAAAAATAGGTCTTGGGGTCTCATTTACAACAATAAGCAAGATAATAAGAAAGCTATGCCAAAATCCTTTCCCCTTCTTATGTCAAGTTTTGCATCCTATTCTGAGTTTTGGCCTCAAAACTCCCCTCCAACCCTTTATGCTTATACAACCCTTTCTCCTTTCCCAAGTGATAATTTTTTTGTGAGAATCTTACATGGAATTAATGCACTCGGAGCCAAGGTAGAGGAGCCCTAACTTGGTTCGCAGATAAATTGAGGACAAAGGTTGTAATCATTGTGATATTACTATTGAATAAAATAGTTCTTTCATGTCCCAAAACATTGTGTCTATATGATTTTACTGATTTATGCATTTTTTTCTACATTTGAACATTGAAAGTGATAAGTAGAGATCATATACATTGTAGCATTGTTTTCCTAAGATTTTGTAGGTCAGCTTTGGGAGGACACCAAGAATCTAGGAAGATGCAAAGGCAAAAGAGGTCTACACTAGCCACAAGGACCAAAGGTACACCTACTAACCTTTCTTTCCTCTCTTTTGTCTTTCAATTCAGATAGTTTTCTGGAAACTTAGGAATAAAATTGTCTTTTAATGGAAGTCATTTCTATGCCTGTACCTCGACCCAGTGTAGGGGGATTTTCCCCACTAACACCGCCCTACTAGTTCACACGGGACCCTTCGGGGAGAATTTTTGTCGTTATTTATTCAAACATAAACACATTCAAACAAGATTCATGTGTTCTCAACTAAGAGGTTTTTTCACTGCTTCTCACTTCAAAGGAAGTCTACAATGATCACATTAATTTTCCAATTCGAGGAAGTGTAAGAGACCACCTATAAACTATGTAGACAACAAGAGGAATTATAAGATAGCGTTTCACTACCACAACGATCTAATGGAACCCTCATCTGAATTGGTTTCAATAGAGGCGACAATCCTCCACATTGATTTGGTGAATCCACTCAATGATCTCTTGGTTCCCTCAACAATGTTGTGTGGCTTCTTTTGATTATGATCTGGTGGAACCCTCATCTCATAAAACTCGTGATTCATTTCTTAGTGATCCCTCTGCATAACCTTTGTGATTTGGTATTATTACCTCTGTAATTTATTTGTGATCCAACTACCATGCACTTGCATGCTCCCATGGATTTATCACTGTGAGACCTGGATAGATTAACCTTCTCAGATAATCACTACAATAAATTCACCTGTGGAGAGTTGGGCTCACATCCTAGTAAACACATCAATTTCCTCCACTATCTTCACATCAAACAACTTTACATGCACCTCGGTAGAAGACAATACACACACACTCGCACATGGTCTATCTGCACTTTTCTAACAACAAACAACTATGAGGCTCCTCCTTCATGTGCATAGGGATATTTTTCTTCCTCATGCATAGGTTCACGTCTCTAGAGGAAGTAGGATTTCCTGCATAACAACTTCACCTTCTTACTCAGTTCTTCCCATGGTCCTCTCATATTCTCACTTCTCTAGACTCTCTCGAATAAATTTTAGTTAAATCTACTCTCGTCTTCCTTGGCTCTCCCATGAGGAAGTCATGCCCAATCCTTCTGTAATACCATGTTGATTTTTCTATTTGAGATAATGTGAGATGATATATGATCGATATATTATTACAATGATGATTATTCCATATATATATAACAAATGGTGACCATCCATGAAAGGATG
The DNA here is from genome assembly GCA_009831015.1 of Picea engelmannii. NCBI lineage: Eukaryota > Viridiplantae > Streptophyta > Pinopsida > Pinales > Pinaceae > Picea > Picea engelmannii. The sequence continues at coordinate 491,618 of ML777796.1, forward strand.
CATCCCTTGGATAATAAATAACTATTTATTTATTATATATATTTATTTATATTATTAATTATTAATCTAGGAGCATGTCTTCCCCATGCTACCCAAACATCAACAGTGTGGTCATGAAGCCCAAAGTTGTTTGAGGAAAAAGAGGATGAAGGGTAGTGAGAAAGCATGTAACACCCTCATAGATGGATAGTCCTCATCATTTTTCTTCCAACGATAGGTGGTATGTCACGTGGTTCTTCGCGGTTGAGGAGATATTCCCTCATGAAGTTGAAATCCCCGAAGAATGGTTAAGAAGCCCCTAAACAATTACAAGGCATTAATTAAAGGGTAAAGTGGTTGTACAAATAAATTATAGGTCATCTCTAAAGTTAAGGAAATAAGTCACTTTGAAAAAGTATAAATACACCACAAGAAGTCTCTCATAAGTACATTTACACACACATGTTTATTAAATATCTTCTATGTGAGAAAGTGATCTATTGGAAAGTCAGTGGTAGCAACTTTGAGTTAGAGAAGGATGTGTGAAGGTGAAAGTATCGTATTTTCAAAGGAGAGAGAGGTTTTATGAGAAACCCTAGATTAGTTGACCCCCGCAGGTCAGGATACTAGTGTCGCATGAGGCACCCCCACGGGTTGTACGACATCTATCCCATGGGTTTTTGTGTGATGCATGGGTTAGTCCCATGAGGCTGAGGAAAATTTGAAGGAGGATGCTTCATCTTGGTTTCACCAAGGAATGATGATACTGTAGGGTTGTTATAGTGTCTAAGATGGTATGCATCAATTTTCATCACGAGTAAAGGTATGTCTTTATGTATTTGATGCTTCGATAGCTTGGCACACAATTAGGGAATGCCTTGGACGCCTCTTGGGTGCATGGATGCATATGATTGAGGTACATATATGCATGATATATATCCTTGGTACATCGTGTATGTTTTTTATGGTTCATTGTTGGAGGAATGTCTTTGGGATGCATGACACATATGTGAGTCATATACTTGGTATATGATCTTGGTTGTTATGACATATGTATGAGGAACATAGTTTTTTACTTGGTTGAGGCACATCATTGATGATACCTCATGGTACATGGTTTATGGCATATATTTTGGTTTGAGGAGCATCTCGGATGTTGGGCACATGGTTTAAGATATAGTTTGGTATATTTTTTGAGTCACACTTTGGTACATGGTTTTGGCACAAGTTTGAGGTATATGGTTGGTTTCATATTATTGATGTTTTGGTTCTGTATTGAAACACGCATATTGATGATGTTATGATACATGTTGATGCACTTCTTGGTGATATTGGTACATTCTTGGTAGATATTTGGAACATGACTAAAGGAATGTTTCGGTGATGTTGGGAATCTAGTTGAGATATGTTCTTGCATATGATATATATGAGTGAATCTGATTTCATTGATGTTGAGTATCAGTGATAGTGACAGATTGGAAGCGACAGGTTGATGATGGTATATCAGTGAAAATAATGATAGTGGCAGGTTGATGATGGTATATCAGTGAAAGATTGATAATGATAGGTTGATGTGATAGTGAAAGGTTGATGTAATAGTAAAATTAACAGTGGCAGTGGCAGTAACAGATAAAATAACAGTGAAAGTGGCATTGGTAGTGATACATATAGTGACAGTGAGATTTTGATTATTAGTATCAGTGGTAGTGACAGGTTGATTCTACACTTATCTTTTAGGGAGGCTAGATAAGGCAATGAAAGGGGGTTGTATCCTCCTTCTAGTTGGTTCCAGAGAAAACATGGAGTTGGATCTTCCTTCATGTTGGAGCCTCTAAATTAGGGGGTCATATCCTCCTTCTAGTTGGAGCCAGAGAACACAGGGAGTTGGAGATTCCTTCAAGTTGGATCCTGTAAACTAGGGGGTTGGATAATCCTTTCAGTTGTAGCAAGAGAATTCAAGGATCCTCCTTTAGGTTGGAGCCTGTAAATAGGGAGTTGGATCCTCCTTCCAATTGATGCTGGATAGTTTGGAATTTGGTTCTTCCTATGAATGTAATCTTGATATAAATAAGAAATCAGTCTATGGTTTTCTACCATTTGTGTTTCCATGTAAATTTTGGTGTACTATGTATCTATGTTTTTTTATTATGAATTAATGAATTATATTGTTTATGATGCAATAATATACTGAATGCATAAGCGATAAACTATTGAATATTTTTTATAAAGTTGAAGTATATATATTTTGATTGAAAGTGGTAAAAGGTGCTCATACTGATTCACCATCCCCTCTTAGTATTCTAATAATTGGAATTAGAGTGGGTTCCTTCAAGAAACAGTCTAACCATTGGAATGAAGATCATGGAGTGCACTAAAAATGGAACACCAATGTTTGATGGACAAAACTATGCCTTCTAGAGAATAAGAATGAAAATTTTTATACAAGCCCAAGGATTTGATGTATGGAAAGAAGTAGTAGATGGAAACACGACACCTACCACTCCCCCAATAGATAGAGATGGAAACAAACTCAATTAAATATGAATGTTACCCTGAGCAGTCTTGCGAGTTCAGTATATGTGAAGGTTATGCACTGTGATTCTCCAAAGGATATTTGGGACAAACTCTAGAATTTATACAAAGGAGATTCCAAATTCAAAGGGGCCAAGCTTCAAACTTATAGAGGTCAATTTGAACATCTGAAAATGAAGGAAGATGAAGATATTGTAGCTTAATTTCGACGAGTTGATGAATTATTAAACACTATTAAAGGATTGGGAGAAGAAGTGAAAGAACCCATCATTGTTCAAAAGATATTAAGGTCTCTTCCAATTAGTTTTGATCCTAATTTTCATCCCCAGAAGAAAGAGAAGATCTTGGTACACTAAGCATGGATGAGCTACATGGAATATTTACAACTTATGAAATGAGAACAGAACAGGATAATCCATCTAGGAAGGAATCACGTTTCAAAGCATCCAAGAAGAAAAAGAAGAAGAATAAGAAAAATTCAAAGTCAAATTGCATTTGTAGTGATGATTCAAACGAAGATGAATAAATAACCAACTTTGTAGGAAAGTTGAAGAGAGGAACCAACAAGTACAAAGGTATGCTTCCCTTAAAAATTTTTAATTATTGTCGTAAAAGTTTTCATTTGTATACTAAATGTCCTTATTCTAAGAATTCATATAGTGATGAAGAAGAAGATCCCAAGAAAGAAAAAAAATGTCAAAATGGAAACTAGAAGTGAGATAAAAGGAAAGTCTTCAATAAAAACCTTTACTCAAGAGAAGATAGTTCCTCATTTGATGAAGATGATGAAAATGACAATGACTAAGAAAGAGTACTCTTTATGGCTACAAAAAATTAGAAAGGAACTCCTGAAATTGATCAAGAAGAAGGTAAAGTGGATCTTGATGTAGAACTAATCAGTGCTTTAACTGAGCTGAAGAAAGAAAGGAAGAAAAAACAATCACTCAAAGAAGAAATGATCAAGCTAAAGGGAGGTTCTCAAAAGTCAAATTAAAATTCTGAAGAAGTTTCTCATTTAAAAACAAAGGTTAAAGAAGCAGAAAAGAGAGAAAATGTTTTAACAAGCCATCTTAAGGAAATATATGAATATTTAAACAAGATTGAAGTAAAATTCATCCAACAAGAAAGAATACTTGAAGAAGAAATGATCTCCTTGAAAATCAAACTTGAAAAAGGAAAAATAATGGAATATGTAATGCAGATCTAGATGATAAATAAATAAAAGGAGTGTGAGAAGATTGAATATGATTTTTTGTCATTGAGAGTTGAATTCAACAAGCTCAACAAGAACTTGAAAAGTTCTCAAGTGTTAGAAGACATTCTCAAAATTCAAAGGCCATCCAGTGAAAATTTCGGACTAGGTTACAAGAAAATTCATTTTGAGAAAGGCTCAAGCTCCATGACGAAAGAAACATAACAAAAGGGTTATGTAGAAGTTATCAAACTTCCCAATCTTTCAAAGAAGAATATTAAGGTAATGAAAGAAGATCGACCAATCATAGGAACACAATATCATTAGAGGAATGAATACAAAAGAAGTGTTTTTCCAAAAATACCTTATACCTTCAGGTATCAAAGAATATTTAATCATCACGAAGGAAATAATGAGAGAGAATACTATGATCATCCAAGGCATGAATTCAGAAGGACTACATCACAAAGAGGATCATTTCCTTCCAGGTATCAAAGTTTCTTTTTGGGTCATTTTTTTATGTATAATAACATTGGACATAAAGTTTTGAATTGCAGAGCATATGGAAGAAATGTTCAAGCCAGAGATGCTTATGTGACCTCCCACAATATTAAATGTTAGAAGTGCCACAAATATGGACACATATCTCAGAACTTGTAACACTCTAGGTTATGAACCCCCATTTAAAATAATGTATTGTTATAATGCTAAGAGGCCTGAGTGCCCAAAAAATTATGAAAGGGCCAGTATGCCCAAGAAATGTAATGTTTTGATCATTATTAATAATAAACACATCGTTGGCTGCTAGATAGATAAGGAATAGAGTTATAGGAAGCTATGATTCCACAAGAGAGGGGGCTTGAGGGGATAAATGTTTATTCCTATGTTAATTACCCTTTTTTCCTAAGGAAGGGGATCGGTTACGTGAGCTTCTTGGGGAAGGCCAGGAGGTTCTTGATTCCCCATGAGAGATACTTAAACCCATCCCTGGTATGATTGTGGGGTTGGTCAGTGAGTCGTTGGTTGTTGTTCATTGGTCATTGGCTCATCCTCTCTGTGACCTCTACATTTTCATACTATTATTTCCCTCACGCACTTCCATGCACTCACTTATCTATCCATTGATCCATCCTCACCTGCATCTTGGCCTGGGAAAGGGAAAGGAACTGTTGAGAATTAGCAACAAGATAGTTGGCTATAATGGTTGCTGGTGCAATCCAGCTATGACTTGGGGCCTTCATGTGTGATATGCATTGGCCTGTGCACTATTTTTCTCACAACTGTGATTCATGAGAGTTCTAACATTGATATTATGGACCAGCTATGCTAGAAGCCCTAGTAAAAGGAGAAGGATTGCCTGAGGGACTGCGTGACAGAGAAGGGTGGAGGTCCATTCCCTTGGGTGGTACAGGCTGGGTAGAAGAGAGTTGGGTACTTGGATTGTTGTGGGTGTTGGGAAACTTATGAGAGCTTGAGAGCTGACTCGTTTGGGAACCCAAGAACACTGTAGAATTGTCCTTGTGGATTCATAGCCCTAGCTCGGGGGTGACATCGCTGTTGAGATTTGGAGCAGTGGTGTCTACGGTTGGGTGGAACGTCCTTGGTCTGCAGCCAGTTGGTGTCACATTTTTATAAATATAAGTGCTCTCTGTTGTGATATTATTAACTATGTATGAATGTATTTATCTTTGTATTTTAATTATCATTTAAATAAATCTTAGATTATGCATGCCTGCTGGATATTGTTGTGCATGTCATTAAATCTTGGATGTTATGCGTGCTTATTAATTAAATAAGGTATCGGTAAGAGTACAAAGTCAAAGGGTGGGATTGAAGGTAGCATGCCCCAACCTGTGGGTGGATGGGGATGTTACAGATTGGTATCAGAGCTTCTGGTTGAAACACTGGGCTGGTATGGGGCTGGTCTGTTGGTCAGAGTCTCATGGTTGAGATCGAACTCTGACGGTGAAGTTGAAAATCTCAGGAGGAATGGAATTGCAGAGTCTACATAGGAGATAGAACATCAAAGATCTGTTGTAAGGGGTTTGAAGGATCATGACCATCCCCTTCGAATTAGAGAGTGATCGCCACTGTAGGATCAGGAGAGATTTGGGATCGTTGGATCAGAGGACAGGTGAACAGGGGTCATCTGATGAAAATGAAGTAAGAGTTAAGGTCACAACCATCAAATACAATTGGAGAGAGAGATAAATGGACAATAGGCATTGCGGGGAACCAAGATACATGGGATTTAATTCCTCAAGGCGGTCCCACAATCCAAACCACAGTTTCACCGAGGGGGTTATGTGTCCGCGTCAGGAGAATTGCAAAGAAAAAAACAGGTTACTCCAAACCACCGATGCGTGCCCCCGCATATGGAAAGGCAGTAAGTGATGTGACATGTTGGTGTTCAAACATCAAAACTCCATATAACCGAAGTAGCTGGGAACTGTCAATCTGTAGGAGGACACGTGTCAACTGATCGTGTGCTCTAGATAAAACGCTCCGGGAAAAATTGAGCGAGGAGGAGGTTTGAAGTTTGAGACTTCTGAAACCTGAAGAACCAAACTGATCTCAGCCATTGATCTATCGAGAGCCACATGTCGCCAGATCCAGGAGTCCCAAAGAAATAATAGTCATCGATCCATGGGAGACACACATCAGTAGATCACAAACTTCGGATAAAAACATTTAAAAAAAAAAAGGGTTTGAGGTTTGATATTTCCAAAGTCCGAAGACTCGAAGTAAGCCTCAACTGTTAGATTAAGGAGGACACGTGGTGTAGATCCATGGACTCTGGGTGAAGACCTAAAGTGAATCATAGTCATCCCATCCAGGAGGACACATGGCGACATATTGGTCAATTCAGGAATTCAGAGTTCGAGAGGATTGGAAGTGTGCTATTATGAAAACTCCCAAAGTCTCGAAGCCTGAAAAGATGAAGTGATGGGGCATGATGACATCACCTAGAGGTGATATGGACCCTGGAATTCCCGAAGTGATGTGGCTTGCATATGTCACCTAGGATGACATGGACACATGGGATGTGTGCCACATGTCAGTAATGTTTTATCATTTGGAGTATTGAAACGTTAGTTAGAACGTGACATGTGGCACTCGACTGATTGGGCCACTTGTCCGCTTCCAGTATTTCACCACGTGGGGACAGGTCATGTAGTCCGGAGACTGGGAACTCTAGAGGGGAAAGATGGGATAGGTTGTGTTGGGTTGAAAAATTCCGAAGGCCGGAGTACTTATCAACCGTTGATTCCAGAAGACACAAGTCAAAGGATTGTCGACTTTGGGTGAAAGCACTCTGGGAGAAAGTGCAGGAGGGAAGTTTGAAACTTCCGAAGCCTGAAGAGATGAAGTGATTCATAGTCGTTGATTTGTGGGAGGACAGATGTCGATAGATCATGAACTCCAAGTAAAATTGTTTTGGGAGGAGACAAGAGAGGAACGTTGAGACTCATAAAGCGCAGAGTCCCGAAGTGGATCTCAATCGTTGATCGTGAAGTAGGACGAGGATCTTTGATCCGGTCCTAGCTGAAAGTTTTGAAGTCCCGAAGCTTTGGACAAGCACTTTTTCATCTAATCACAGGGTCATGGTCATGGTCATATGCAGATTGAGAGATGTGTGAAGGAGGGCTAGGGGCCGAATTGGTTGTCCTCAAGACATAAAAGTGATAAGGAAGGATTTAGTCGCGGTTTCTAGTCTCGATCACCTGGGAAGTGGTTTGAAGGAAGCATGTGTGTAGGATGAAATTATGTGTCAGCCAAGGATAACAGGAAACTGTTATTTTGATAGAATGGGGATATGATCTCCATGAACAAAAAAAAGGAAAGAGACATGTAGCATGGTTTGGCAATTTTATTTATCATATGCATAATTCTAAGAAAATGGTCTCTTGCACATTTTATAGAATTAACGAGTTTAAACACATCAACTCATGATGTGTATTGAGGAAATGGAAGAAGGTGAGGGACCCTCTAGTCATGATAAGGAGGATGAAGGCCAGAATACCGAAGTTGGTAATGTAGAGACAAAGTCCAACGGACGCAAGGGAAAAGGAGAGAAGGAAACATTAATAGAAATGGTAAGAAGCATGAAGATGGAAGTGAAGATCTACAAAGCAGACAACAAGAGACTGATGACAAAGAAAAGTCAGATAAATGCTTGAGTGTTGCAGAGGCTAAATAAGTTGCATAGGCAAATAAGGAAGGGATCAAACTCAAGACAAGAGGAAGGAGGCAAGTGTAATGATACAAGAGATGCTCGTGGAAGAGCTGGTTATTCTAGAAGTTCTAGCAGAGCTCATGGAAATCACTCACATCCTTACTCAGAGAGAAAGTTTGATGCATCAGATGATCCCGTAAGAAATCCAGAGGTGTTCCCTATCAGACAACAAAGAAGGAAACAAGAGGTAGATAGTTTGCAAGGAGAGCTGAGGAAGCTCAAGACACCTTCCTTCGATGGTGAAAGAGAAAGGGAAGATGATGCCAAAGCATGGTTTCCTAGGATTTGAAGATATTTTTAGTTGCATAACTATTCATCAAACCTGGAAGCCAGGATTGCCACCTACCATTTACACGGGAATGTTGCGATATGGTGGGACCAACTGAAGCAAGTGGAACATGTTAATGAAAGTAGGATCACTTGGAAACAATTCAAGAAGTGCTTCTTGAAGGAGTACCTCTCAGATCATTTCTATGACAAGAAAATGCAGGAGTTATTTGAACTTAGGTTGGGAAGCATGACTATGGTAGAGTATGAGAAGAAGTTCTTGGGATTGTTAAAATATGTCAAGTTCATTGGTGATGAGAAAGTGAAAATACAAAGATTTCTAAGTGGATTGCTAGCCTTTTATAAGGAAAAGATCAAGTATGATGAACCCAGGACCTTGACTGAGGCCATCAGAAAGGATAAATACATGTATGAGCAAGGATAGGGAAAAGAATCCCAGCAGAAATATTGGAAGGACAAGAAAAATGCAAAGTCCGATCAGAGGAGGAAATGATTCAAGCCTTCCTTCAATAGGAATGAGCCTAATAGAAATCGACAAGATCAGTAAGCTAAGGGATATTCCAAGAAAGAAGATTCCTTGGGAAAAAGGGGAAGACCACCAATACAATGTTGGGGATGCAAATATCACCTATACAAGGATTTCCCACACAGAAAGGATAGAGTGAAGAATATGCACAACCTCCAAAAGGATACAATAGTTGAAGATATGGGAGGAATCTATGCATCTTTAAATGATCGACAAGAAGAGTACCAGTCCAATATGATCGAGGTGGAAGGTAAGATCATAAATCAACCTATTTCTATTTTGATTGATTTAGGAGCAAGTCATTGTTACATTTATCCTAATATAGTGGATATATTACATTTGGAGAAAATTAAACTTGGAAAATCAAGTTTGGTTCAGTTAGCCATTGGAACCAAATGGAGAATCCATGATATGGTCATAAGTTGTTTCATAAGTCTTAATGTCATGAATACTAGCAATGATATAAATATCATACCATTGGGGTCTTATGATGTTCTGATTGGGATGTATTGGTTGGAAAAGCATCATGTTGTCCTAGATTGTCATAACAAGACATTTACATGTCTTGATGGAAATGGAAAATAGAGAACTATGAAAGGAGTTCCAAGACCCATCTCTATAAGGGAGATTTCGGCCTTACAGCTGAAAAGATGTTTTAGGAAAGGATGTCAATTGTATGCAGCTCATGTAGAAGAGACATATAATACAAAGGGGCCAAGCCTTGAATATTTCTCGGTGCTACAGGAATTTGAATGTCTATTCCAAGAAATACCCAAATTTCCACCAAGAAGGGAGATATATTTCTCAATTGATTTAGTGCCAGGAGCTTCCCCGGTGTCAAAAAAACCTAACAAAATGAGCACACCTAAAAATAATTACAAATGAAGTTGGAGGAATTTTTGAAGAAAGGGTACATACGTCCAAGTGTTTCACCTTGGGGAGCACCAGTACTTTTTGTCAAAAATAAGGATGGAACCTTAAGGATGTGTATTGACTTCCGACATATGAACAAGTACACTATAAAGAACAAGTATCCTCTACCCTGAATTGATGACCTCTTTGATCAGCTAAGAGGAGAAAAGATATTTTAAAAAATTGACCTGAGGGCAGGATAACATCATGTAAGAATCAAGGAAGAAGACATTCATAAGACAACCTTTAATGTGCATTATGAATTTGTAGTGGTGCCATTTGGACTGACCAATGCACCAACTGTCTTCATGTGCTTAATGAATGGCATATTCAGAAATTATTTGGACAAGTTTGTCATAGTATTCCTCGATGACATACTTATATATTCTAAGTCTGAAGAGGAGCATGAACATCACTTAAGACTAGTATTGCAAGTACTGAGAGAACATTAGTTTTATGCGAAGTTGAGTAAGCATTATTTTTATGAAAAGCAGATCCATTACTTGGGACACATTATTTCAAAGTAGGGCATAAAAGTAGATCCATAGAAGATCGAAGTCATTAGAGGATGGCCAACACCCAAAAATGTGTCAGACGTCAAATATTTTATGGAATTAGCTAGCTACTATAGAAGGTTCATAGAAGGGTTCTCTAAGATTTCTCATTCCATCACTTCTTTGCAAAAGAAGGGAACTCAATTTAAATGGACACTCAAGTGTGAAAAGAATTTTAATCTGTTGAAAGAAGTACTTACTAGTGCACATGTGTTAAATATTGTTGACCCAAATGAAAGTTTTGTGGTATGTACAGATGCATGTAAGGAACGACCTAGGGGAGTCCTCACGCAAAATGGACATGTCATTGGATATGAGTCCAGAAGGATTAAGGAACATGACAGGAACTATGCCATGCATGACTTGGAACTTGCTCTCATTGTTCACGCCTTGAGGATGTGGAGTCATTATCTCATGGGGAATAAATTCGAATTAAGAACAAACCACATTGGCCTGAAGTATATTTTTAAACAACCAACCTTGAATGCTAGGAAAACAAGATGGCTGGAATTTTTAAGTGAGTATGACTTTGATATCAAGAATATCAAGGGGAAGGAGAATAAATTTTCTAATGCACTTAGTAGGAGAGTGCATCTCATGCATACTAATGCTATCAGTATGCATGAGTCAGACTTGAAGAGAAGAATTTTAGATGGATTTGTTATAGATCAACATTACCTACAAGTAAAGGAAAACATACAACATGGAGATGTATAGAAGAAAATGAAGGAGTATGAGATAAAGGAAGATGGATTACTCATGCATAAAAATAGAATCTATGTTCCTAGTTCTGGAGAACCGAGGAATGTGGTACTAAAGGAAATGCATGATGTTCCTTATGTTGAACATCTTGGTTACCAGAAAACAATTACAACATTAAGAAACCAGTTCTTTTGGCCAAGAATGAAGAAGGATGTTGTTGATTACATCACTTGATGTATGGAATGTCAGAAGGTGAAGGCTCAACATAGGCACCTAGTGGGTTTGCTACAACCATTGCCAATTCCAGAGAAGAAATGGGAAGTGATCACCATGGATTTCATCACAAAATTACCCACAATGAATAAGAAACATGATTCAATCATGGTGGTGGTTAAAAAATTAACAAATGATGCTCATTTTGTGCCCGTGAATACAACATATACAACAAATAATATTGCATAATGTTTCATGAAGGAAATTGCTAGGGTGCATAGGAGACCTAGAACAATCATCTCGGATAGAGATACAAAGTTTACCTCAAATTTCTGGAGGGGATTGTTTAAAGGATTTGGCACGAATCTAAAATTTAGCACAACATATCATCCCAAGACAAATGGGGAAACAAAGAGAGTCAATCGAATAATTGAAGACATGCTGAGAATATATGTGATGGATAAGCCATCTAAGTGGGAAGATTACTTACACTTGGTTGAGTTTGCATATAATAATGGGTATCAGGATTCATTGAGAATGAGCCCAGTTGAAGCCTTTTATGGTAGGAAATGAAATACTCTAGTAAGATGGGACAACCCAACAGATAGAGTGGTACTTGGGCCGAAGTTTCTCAAGGACATGGAAGACAAGGTGGTTAAGATCAAGTAGAATTTAAAGGCAGCTCAGGATAGACATAAATTTTATGCAGAAAAGAACATGACAACTAGAGAATTTAAAGTAGGGGAGAATGTACTTTTGAAAGTGAAGCCCAAGAAATTATCTTTGAAATTGGGTAGTTGTACAAAGCTGGAAGCCAGATTCTATGGTCCATTTAAAATATTGGACACAATAGGGCCATTTACATACATGCTTGCATTACCTGCTTCCATGAATGTGCATAATGTATTTCATGTCTCTTTACTAAAGAAATATGTACATGATCCTAACCATGTTACTGATTGGCATCTCATTCAGGTAGAGACAGAGGGAAATTTTTAGGTTCAGCTAGTGCGGGTATTGGACAGAAAAGTCAAAATTCTTCGGAATCGAGTTATAGAGCTGGTAAAAGTTCAGTGGACCTGCTACAGTCCTGAATATGCTACCGGGGAGCATGAATATGCCATGCAGGAAGAGTACCCGCAACTTTTTGAATAAATTTGAAATTTTGATCTCTATTTTGTATATGCACTGAGGGCAGTGCCAAAATAAGGGGGAGGGGATGTAACACCCCAGGTTTCAAACCCACATTTAAAATAATGTATTGTTACAATGCTAAGAGGCCTGAGTGCCCAAAAAATTATTAAAGGGCTAGTATGCCCAAGAAATGTAATGTTTTGATCATTATTAATAATAAACACATCATTGGCTGCTAGACGGATAAGGACTAGAGTTATAGGAGGCTATGATTCAAAAAGAGAGGGGGATTAAGGGGATAAATGTTTATTCCTATGTTAATTACCCTTTTTGCCTAAGGGAGGGGATCAATTACGTGAGCTTCTTGGGGAAGGCCAGGAGGTTCTTGATTCCCCACAAGAGATACTTAAACCCATCCCTCCTCTGATTGTGGGTTTGTTCGATGGGTCATTGGTCATTGGTCGTTGGTCGTTGGCTAGTCCGCTCCATCACCCCTACATTTTCATACCATTCTTTCCCTCACACACTTCCATGAACTCACTTACCCATCCATTGATCCATCCTCACGTGCGTCTTGGCCTGGGAAATGGAAAGGAACTGCTGAGAATTAGCCATGGGAAAGTTGGTTGTAATGGTCACTGGTGCAATTCATCCATGACTTGGGGCATCCATATCTGAGATGTGTTGGCCCATGCCCTGTTTTGCTCACAATTGCGAGTCTTGAGAGTTCCAGCATTGAGATTCTGGACGATTTGTGTTGGAGGCCCTAGTAAAAGGAGAACGATGACATGAGGGAATGTGTGACAGAGAAGGGTGGAGATCCATTCTCTTGGGTGATACAGGCTAGGTAGAAGAGAGATGGGTACTTGTATTGTTGTGGGTGTTGGGAAACCTGTGAGATATTGAGAGCTAATTGGTTTGGGAATCCAAGTACACTCTGGAACCATCCTTGTAGATTCATAGCCCTGGCTCGGGGGTGACATTGTTGTTGATGTTTGGAGCAATGGTGTCTACGGTTGGGTGGAACGTCCTTGGTCTGCAACCAATTGGTTTTTCCTTTTTATAAAGACAAGTGCTCTATATTGTGATATTATTATATGTGTATGAATGTATTTTGCTGTGTATTTTAATTATCATTTAACTAAATCTTATATTATGCATGCTTGATGGATATTGTTGTGCATGTCATTAAATCTTGTATGTTATGCATGTTTATTAATTAAACAAGGTATTGGTAAGAATACAAATTCCAAGGGTGGGCTTGAAGGTAGCATGCCTCTGCCTGTAGGTGGTTGGGGATGTTACAGAACCGCAGAAGTGTGATGGATCCCTTCATGAAGGAAAACACAGATGTCAAATATACAAAAGTTTGGAGAAGAAAAGAAAAATAAGAAGAGCAGGGAAATGAAAGAAAAGTCTCATAGATCATACTCATACGGATTGTAGTAGCAAAAGATCATAATGAATATACATGCAAAGAGGAAGATGTCATAGTTTAGGGAGAGGATGAAGATGAAGATGTCAGAATTAAAAAGGATGATGAAGAGGAAGATGTCAGAATTTAGGAAGATGACGAATCTATAAGAAAAGAGGAAGATGACTCAACATGATGGAATTTTGAAGTATTCTTCTAATCTATCCAGCTTGAAAAATCCCAACAATGTGAATGGTGAAGAGGGGGAGTGTAAGCATCAACATATGAGTCATCATTGTATGATGTTGCGTAGTAGATTCATGGACAGTTTTATGACATATGGACAAAGATGATTTCATGAGATATTTAGAATGTCTAATAGAGAGCACAAATACATGGATTAGAGAAGATGCAAATCATATTGACAACCAGAATTAGTCAATTATTAAAATGTATAGAAATCTAGAGGAACAAAACCATCATCAGAAGATAAATCCTCAAAGAGAAATTGTTGAATGATGTGGTCATTGATGTCTGAGCAGTAAACATAAAAAGCCATAAAGATTTGAAGTCGAGTAACTTTTAATGATTTTTATATATTTGAGTGACTTACAAGAGGAAACACTAATGGACAATAAGCACTAAAAGAGAGGAAAGAAAGAATATATAGTAAGCCCCACATTGATCTACATGACATCTTGCAAAAGAAGATAGGGGGAAATAAATTGTTAGTATGAAGAGATGAGTAAAGAAATATTAGAAGCATGAAGACATGGGAGACATAACAATAGGGGGAGTTACCCTTTTTCCCATGATGTCAAAGGGGGAGAAATAGAAATATCATAAGCATGAAGATAGGGTAATATACCTAAGGGGAGATACCCTTTACCATTGATGTCAAAGGGGGAGAGAGAAATAAGAAAAGATAGATGAGGAGTGATGGCCACATGGGGAGTATGAGTGTTGCCATAAATGCCAAAGGGGTATATTTTTGGATAGTTTATTGTCATTGATGTCTACCCTTGGACAATTATAGAAGCCCTAGAGGTGTGGTGATGAATCCCAAAGTTGTTTGAGGAAAATTAGGATGAAGTATAGTGACAATGCACATAACACTATCATAGATGGATAGTGCTCACTGTGTCATTTCCAATGGTAGGTGGTACATCACCTAGTTCCTCATGATTGAGTAGATATGCTCTCATGTTATAGAAGGGGTTAAGAAGCCCCTAAATAGTTACAAGTCATTAATTAATGGGTAAAGTGGTTGTAATACAAAAGTACAGGTCAACCCTGAAGTTAAGGAAAAAAGACACTTTGAAAAAGTATAAATACACCACAAGAAGTCTCTCATAAGTACATCTACACACAAAAGTTTATTAAATATATTCTATGTGAGAAAGTGATCTAGTGGAAAGTCTGCGGTAGAAAGTTTGAGGCAGTGAAGGAAGTGATAAGATAAAGTCTCGGAGTTGCAAAGGAGGGTGAGGGTTTATGAGAAACCCTAGTTTAGATAACTCCTGTGAGTCGGGCTACTAGTGTCCTGCGAGGAACCTGTGCGACTTCTATGACATTTGTCCCTCAATTCCCTACATGATGCATGGGTTAGTCCCGTGAGGCTAAGGAAAATTTGAAGAAGGATACTTGGTCCAACTTTTATCAAGGAATGATGATACTGCAGGTTTCTTATAGGGTCTAAGATGGTATGCATCAGTTTTCATCATGAGTAAAGGTATGGATTTATGTATTTGATTCTTATATATCTTGGCACATGCTTAAGGAATGTCTTGGAGGCCTCTTGGGTGCATGGATGCATATGATTGAGGTACATACATACTTGATATATTTCATTGCTACATTTTGTATGGTTGTTATGGTTCATTGTTAGAGGCACATATTTGTGATGCTTGGAAAATGTGTGAGGCATATACTTGGTATATGATCTTGTTTTTTATGATATATGTATGAGGCACATATTTTAGTCCTTGGTTGAGGCACATCATTGATTATATCTTATGGTACATGGTTTATTGCATATCATTTGGTTTTAGGAGAATCTTGGATGTTAGGCGCATGGTTTGAGATATACTTTGGTATACGTTTGAGGCACACTTTGGTACATGGTTTTGGCACATGATTGAGGTATACGGTTGGATTCATATCATTGATGTTTTGGTATTTTATTGAGACACATATCTTAATGATGGTATGATACATGTTTAGGAAGTTCTTTGATTTCTTGGTACATGCTTGGTACATATTTGACACATGACTAAAGACATGTTTTGGTGATGTTGGAAATTTGGATGAGAGATGTTCTTGGCATATGATATATGTGAGTGCATCTAATTTCGTTGAGATTGAGTATTATTGTCAATGTCAGGTTGATCAATGACATATTGATAGTCACAGGTTGATGATGGTATATCAATGACAAGATTGATAGTGACAAGTCAATGATGGTATATCAGTGACAGATTGATAGTGACAGGTTGATGTGACAGTGATAGGTTGATGTAACAGTAGAAATGGTAGTGGCAGTGACATATATAGTAACAATGATAGTGGCAGTGACTAATATAATGACAATGATAGTTTGATTATCAATATCAATGGTAGTGATAGGTTGATTCTACACTTATCTTTTAGGGAGGTAGGATGCGGAAAGGAAAGAAGGTTGTAGCCTCCTTCTGATTGATGTTGGAGAACATAGGGAGTCAGAGATTACTTTATGCTAGAGCTTATAAATCAGGGTTCCGTAGCCTCCTTATGGTTGGAGCCAGAGAACATAGGGAGTTAGATATTCCTTTAGGTTAGATCCTATAAACTAGGGGGTTGGATCCTCCTTCTACTTGTAGTTGGAGTATTGAGGGTGTTGTAGATTCCTTCAGGTTAGAGATTGTAAATAGGAGGTTGGAGCCTACTTCCAGTTTTTTTCTGGATAATTTGGAAGTCGATGCTTCCTATGAATGTAATCTTTGATATATATAAGAAATCATTTTGTGGTTTTCTCCCATTTGAGTTTCCACATAAATTGTGGTGTACTGTGTATCTGTGGTTGTTTATTATAGACTAATGAATGATACTTTTTATGATGAAATAATATACTGAATGCATAAGTCATAAACTATTGGATATTCCAGATAAAGTTGAAGTGTATATATTGTGATTGAAATTGGTAAAAAGTGCTCATACCGATTCACCCCCCCTCTCAATATTCCAACAATGTATAATAATAACTAGCAAGAAAGAAAATTAAAAATACATATCTCAATGATGATAATTAATATACAATGGAAATAACTATACAAGAAGAGATAACCATGATAGGGAGCACATATCTTTAACAAAACCAATCAGCAAATGGTTTCAAACAAAGGATGTTGCACCCAACCTTAGACATTGATGTTCCAAGTCTCAACAATAGGTCACCCCTGAGCTAGTGTTATGAATCAATACAGACATGTTTGATACTAACACTTAGCTTCTTGAACCAGTCAACAATCAAGCTTTCACAGGTTTCTCAAACAAACAAGAAAATCTAGTTTATTGTCTCTCTTCCCCTTTAGCCTAGACCACCCAAAGAGAATTAACCCCCTCCACTCCCACGTAGTCCCTAAGTATTTCCACCTATTTCCACAATGTTGAAACTCTCAGAATTCACAACTGTGAACAAGGTTTATCAACATGCCAATGCATCCATGCATACATGCATTAATTCAGGGTTGGGATACACCATCAACTCCTACATCTAGTCAACCATGGCTACTTACATTCAAAGGTTTGTTTTCCTTTCCCACAAAAATAAGAAAATGAGAAAGAAGAGTGAATTAGTGAGGAACAACTCCCCAAAATGATTTCAATGAGAATGAATGGAGAACCATGAAGACAAGCATGAACATGGTTTAAATATAAAGAACATAACATGGAGTTCCCCAAATAACCTCACATAACCACCTCTTTCTCTTTAAAATTCCAAGGTCGATAAAACAAAAGAAATTTTAAAAATATAAAGGATTAAGCTCTCATCTTCCCCCCTCTCTCATAAAATCATAGCCCCCTATAACTCTTGTCCTTGTCTATCTTGTAGCCAACTATGTATTTTATTATTTTTAATGTTAAAAGTATTAAATTTCCTAGGCACTCTAGCCTCTTTCAATAAAAAAAATACATTATTATTCTAGGGACTAAAAACTAGGGTATTGCATTCCCCTCCCCCGTATTTTGGCACTATCCTAAATGCATATACAAAACATAAATCAAAATTTCAAAATTATTCAAAATGTCATGGGTACTCTGTCAGTATGACATCTTCATGCTCCAAAGTAACATCTTTAGGAACGTAGAAAGTCAAATAAAATTTTACCAGTTCTATGACTTGATTTTGGAGCATTTTGACTTTTATGTCCAATATGTGCACCCACTAGACCTAAAAGTCTCCTTTTGGCTCCACCTGAATCAAATTCCAATCAATCACATGGTTATGATCATGCACATACTTTTTAAGAAAAGAGACATGAAATACATTATGCACATTCATGGAAGCAGGAAATGAAAGCATGTGTTCAATTGGCCCTATTCTATCTAATATCTCAAATGGGCCACAAAATATGGCTGCTAGTTTTGTACAATTTCCCAAATTGAATGAGCTCTTCTTGGGATTCACTTTCAAAAGAACATGATCTCCCAATTCAAACTCTTTATATTTCATTTTCTTATCTACAGAAGTCTTTTGTCTATCTTGTGATCATTTCAAATTTTGCTTAATTTTAACCATCTAGTCTTCCATATCCTTGAGAAATTATGGCCCAAGTACTAATATGTCTTTTGGGTTGTCCCAAATCACTAGAGTATTTCATTTTCTACCATACAAATATTCAAATGGGATCATCTTCAATGAATCTTGATACCCATTATTATAGGTAAAATCAACCAAATGTAAGTAATCTTCCTACTTAGATGGCTTATCCATCACTTACATTCTCAACATGTTCTCAATCACTTGGTTGACTCTCTTTGTGTTCCCATATGATTGTGGGTGGTATGTTGTGCTAAATTTTATATTTGTACCAAATCCTTTAAATAATCCTCTCCAAAAATTTGAAGTAAACTTTATATCTTTGTCTGAGACAATTTCCATAGGTATTTCGTGTAGCCTAGAAATTTCCTTCATGTAAATTTCTTCAATATTAGTTATTGTATGAGTCATTTTTATAGTGACAAAATGAGAAAACTTTGTCAACTTATCAACCACTTCCATTATTGAATAATGTTTCCTTTTTTTCATGGGAAACTTAGTGATTAAATCAATGGTTACCACTTCTCATTTCTTCTCTAGAATTGGTAATGGTAGTAGCAATCCCATTCTGTGTCTATGCTCAAATTTCACTCTCTAACATTCCATACATCTAGCAATGTAATCAACAACATCCTTCTTCATTCTAGGCCGAAATAATTGGATTCTTACTGTTGCAATTAATTTTTGGTAATCGATAGTTGTGACATATGGACCATTATTCATTTCTTTTATTATCAAATTCCTAAGTTTTCCATAACTATGAACATAAATTCTATTTTTATGAATAAATAATCAATATTCCTTCATCTCAAACTCTTTAATTTTTTGTTGTAAATTTACCTGTTGTAAACCTTATTTTACTTGTAGGTAATGTTGGTATTTAACAACAACATCTAAAATTATTCTCTTTAAATATGATTGAAGCATACTAATGGTTGTAGCATGCATCTGATGTACCCTTCTACTGAGTGCATCAACAACCTTATTTTATTTTCCTTTGATATGCTTGATGTCAAAGTCATACTCAATTAAAACTTCTAGCCATCTTGTCAGCCTAACATTCAAATTTGGTTTCTCATATAGATATTTTAGACCACAATGGTCTATTCTTAATTCAGATTCCATTCCCATGAGATAATGCCTCCACATATTAAATACATGAACTATGGAAGGAAGATCCAAATCTTGAGTGGTATAATTCCTCCCATATTCTTTAATCTTTTTAGACTCACAACTAATGACATGTCCATTTTGAGTGAGGCCTCCACCAAGTCCTTCATTGCATGCATTTGTACAAACCACAAGATTCTCATTTGGGTCAGCAAGCTTTAAAATAGGTACGTGAGTAAGTATTTCTTTCAACAAATTAAAATTCTCTTTACAGTTTGTTGTCCATTCAAATTTAATTCCCTTATTTTGTAAATAAGTGACAGGATGATCAATCTTAGAGAACCCTTCTACAAAATTCATGTAGTATCTAGATAATCCCATGGAGGATATCACTTCTGAAACATTCCATGGTTATGGCCATCCTCTAATTGATTTAATATTGTTTATATATACTGTTATACCTTTTTCTGAAATTATTTTCCCCAAGCAATGGATCTACTCTTAGTAAAAAGAGCATTGACTAATCTTGGTATAAATTTGGTGTTCCATTAGAACTTGCAACTCCAATATCAAGTGATGTTTGTGTTCTTCTTCTGATTTAAAATAGATAAGTATGTCATCCAAGAACACAGTGACAAACTTATCATGATAATTTATGAATATGTCATTCATCAAGCACACAAAGACAATTGGTACATTGTTCAGTACAAATGGTACCACTACAATTTCATAATGTCCATACCTGGTTCTAAGGGTTGTCTTACTGATGTCTTCTTCCTTGATTCTTACCTAGTGGTATCTTGATCTCAATTCTATCTTTGAAAATATCCTTGCTCCTCTTAACATATCAAGGAGGTCATCAATTTTGGGTAGAGGGTATATTTTCTTCATAATAAATTTATTCAAATATTTGAAGTCAATGCACAGACTCAATGTCCCATCCTTCTTTTTAACAAAGAGTATCCATGATACCTCATGTGAAACACTTGGAAGTATGTACCCTTTCTTCAACTATTTATCCACCTGCATTTGTAATTCTTTTAATTCTTTTGTACTCATTATATAAGGAGTCGTTGATACTAGCGAAGCTCCTGGTACTAAATCAATAGATAAATCTATCTCCCTCTTCGGTGGAAACCCTGGTATTTCTTGGAATATATCTTCAAATCCTTGCAATCCTAGTATTTATTGGAATATATCTATGGATGGATATATTCTTTGAATACTTCATTCCCATTTCTTCTAATGTTTTAGTCTCTTGGATGTTGTACATGGTCTTAATTTTGTATTTTGTATGAGAGAAATCCTTGTACATGTGATCTTCTTTTCATCCACAACATTTGATTGGTGGTCTTCCCGTTTTTCCAATGGAATCTCCCCTCTTGGATTCATTCATAGTAGATTTTTCTTGCTAATTTTTATTAGGGATGTTTAAGTTGAAAGGAAGTTTGAATCCCTTACTTCTTTGATCTACTTTCTCTTTCTTTTTATCCTTCCAAGTTTTATGCAAATATTCTCTGCCATTTCCTTTCTTATACATGTACTTATCCTTCATAATGGTCTTTGTCAATGTCCTAGGCTCATAATATTGAAAATGATGGTAGTCGACTCAAAATCCTGTGTATCTTCACCTTCTCATCCTTGATAAAACCCCACATACTTCAACATTACTAAGAAATTATTTTAATATTCTCTCATGCTCATGCTCCCCAACCTAAGTTTAAAGAACTCTTACATATTCTTGTCATAGAAGTGCTCTAAAAGATACTCCTTTTTAAAATATCTCTTTAGTTGCTTCTAAGTGATACTAATATCATTAATGTGCTCAAATTATTTCAATCGATCCCACCACATAACAACTTTTCCATGCAAATGGTATGTGGAAATTGTTTCTTCTAGGTTAGATGAGTAGTTGTGAAACTGAAAATACTTCTTGATTCCAAGAAACTAGGATTCAACATCATCTTTCCTTTCTCTTTCACTGTCAAAGTATGGTGTCTTAATATTCCTCAGTTCTCCTTGCAAACTATCCAATTCATGTCTTCTTCTTTGGTTCCTAACAAGAGACACTTCTAGACTGCTTATGGAGTCTTTAGATGCATGAAATTTCCTTGTTGAGTAAGGAGGTGAGTAATTTATATGAGTTATGCTAGAAATTTTTGAATGACCATCTATAGTTATCTTTTCCTTCATAATGTCATCCTTCTTCCTCGTATATTGATTCTGCTCCATTCTTTTCTTTCCTCTACAACTGATTTAGGATTTGCATCATTAGATAATTTATTTGATTTTATTCTCTCATCATCTTTTAATTTTGTTCTTTGTAACTCTACACTTATATTCTCAAAATTATCATAGTATCTATACATTTTTTTGGATCCACTCTACTCATGTTCCATTTGATTTTGTCTCAACATTACAAATATTTATGTTTTGACCTTTGGCTTTTCTCTCACGACTGAAGGCTTCCTCTCCTTCTTCCATGTCCCAAATATGGATTCTTAGCTTGAAATGATATGTTTATTGTAATTTTTAAACCTATGAAGTAAATCACGTCATACATATTCTTAAGAAAAACATAAATTAATCAATGGCTCATACACATACTACATAAATATCTATGTTGGAAACCCTTAACTGAGAGAAAATCACTCTTCCTTGGTGCCACACCTCTCAAATATTCATTGTATTAATTTCAACATTCACAATAGAATATACAAAATATTTTAGGTATTCTAAAGATACCAAAATCTTAATCTCTTAATCTGATATTGATTTAGAAAACCACTAAATGTAGAGAACAAGGATAAACTAGCAAATATCGCCCAAACAAGTGATGGGATCATCAAATGTTGTCATCGAATCTAAAATTACACCCCATAAACATGAAAATAATGTAATAAATACCTAATATTTATATCTCCTAATTCTTCAAAATGTGGAAACAACCATTTTTGTTAGAATTATGCATATTATAGAAATTTTGTCAATTAATGCTATAGACGCTTTTTATGCTCAATTCATGAAGAATGATATGATAGTTATCTAAATTCTAACAATTTAAGGTTGTTCTCTTCTGAATCATCTTTCCAATGGCTATTCTTATGCTCGAAAATGATCTATGAGATGAAACTTATGTCTTCCTGAAAAAGCCACTTTCACTCCATTTATACACTTTCTCCACTAGTGCAATTTTACTACAAGGTTAACTTATATCAATTGTAGAAGAATATACATAAAGAAAGAATAATTTTTTTTATTGGGAAATTATAATAGTCATAACAGTGAACCCACAAAAACCTTCATATTTTCCATCTGTCGCTCTAGTAATATTCTACAACAATATGGAATCTTCAACTTTGTCATTTTTACAAATTTTCCTAGACTTTGAATTTCGACAAAACTAGCTATCTCTCAATCTATATGCACTTATGGAAAAACTTCACTTAACCAAATTTTTCTATATTGATGAGTATATAAAAGGTTGAGTAACTAAAATTTTTTATTTTTGTGATTTGGGGTCACTTTTCCTCTAAAAATCTAAACAATTCCCCCAAAATAGCTTGGAATAGTGGAATTTAGCCTATTTTAGCATCCCTAGTCCAATAGATAAGAACTTATTCAATTCATTCATCAATTATTTCAATGTCTGTTTTTTGGACTCTCTTCAACAATTTCATCTTAATCTCAATATCTGCCAGTGATTTGGATGTAGATCTTTAAAAACCACTATTTTTCATTTTTAGACAAATTCAACCAAAAATGGATAGTGGCCCTCTCTAGCACTTTTGTAGATCTCCTCTCTATGGAAAAAAAAATAGAAGTTTCATCTCATTTTGACTTAATTTTTGCTAGTATTTCCTATGTGCTAATACGATGATGTGTTTGATGATGTGGTGATGACATGGCTTTAGTCACCAGGCCACCGTTTTACCACTTATCTCATGGAACTTCCAACAAATCCCTTCCAGCTCACTAGGACACCCCACTCAAGTATTCCATCCAACAATCGACTCTGGTTCAGTTAGGTTCACCATACAATATTTCTATATGGCTTCTTGTTGGTCTATTTTAGTCCACTGGGTCAACAACCACTGAGCCGCTACACAACCTTGTATTTGGCTTCCTTCCAATCGACTCTGGTCCAATTCAATCCACTGAACATTAGGTTAGATAAAATTCTTTCTCCCTTCGATCCAAGTGATTTATATTTTGGTTAACATGTTTTCTGTCATGGTGTCCTAACAACCAAAAGGTACATTACGTGCAACCTTCACAAAGTTTTGTGGCTCTCTTTGCTTAATGTACAAGTGACAAAGGGTTCCCCTTTTCTTATAAACAGGTTATGGAAACCTTTTTCAATGCCCATGGGATACAATAATAGAACATAATGCATATCAACAACTGGAAATCCATGTGAAGATTAGATCGACAATGGTTGTGCACTAGAATTCCAGGATTCATAAATGTCGTTTCCAATTCCCAAATCAAGAAAGTGATGTGTCGTTCGAAATACAACAACATGGAGAATCTCTAGAACATGGTTCCCAGGGCATAAAAGATAGTGTTAAACTGAAAAATTATCCCTTTCGACGCTATCCCATATTAATTTATTTATTTCACTCAAGGGCTTA
Source organism: Picea engelmannii (assembly GCA_009831015.1). Taxonomy (NCBI): domain Eukaryota; kingdom Viridiplantae; phylum Streptophyta; class Pinopsida; order Pinales; family Pinaceae; genus Picea; species Picea engelmannii. The sequence continues at coordinate 515,843 of ML777796.1, forward strand.
TGTCCCATCATGTAGCAGGCCCTTGATAGCTTGACGTTTTAACCAACAACTATAAGACCACTTGGTAACATACCCAACCACCAACATAGTGGGATACACTAGTTCAAGAACAAACTTCTTGAACTAATTTTGAATTTCTAACACTAATTAATTATTAAAGAAGCATGAAATAAACACATTAGCATCACATGTAATAATCAAGATTCATGTTACACCATAAAATAAATGGACCATATGCTATGTACGACAATAACAAGAAATAAGGCACATTATAAATACATATCTCAGAGATAATAACTAATACATAGTCGAAATAAATATACAAGCATACAAAACCATGACAAATGACACTTATCTTTAACAAAACCAATCACCAATTAGTTAAGTACCAAGGAAATTATACCCAACCTTAGACATTTTTGTTCCATCTATCAACAATAGGTCACCCTATATCCAGGGCTATGAATCCACAAGGATAGGTCTAAGACCAACACTCAACTTCCAAAATGAGTCAACAATCAATCTTTCATAGGTTTATTAAATAGAAAACAAAATCCATTTTACCAACTCTCTTCCCCTTTATCCTACACCACCCAAAGAGAATGAACCCCCTTCATTGCCACATAGTCCCTTAGGATTTCCACCTCTTTTGAGAGATCTAGTTCTTCTGGTAAGGAAATCTCAATTTTGGAACTGTAATACCACTAGGACAAACCTCAAGTTGTAAATGTACATATGTTTTATAGGCTGGTAAGTTGGGATGTTTTGAGCCAGAGTGTCTCTCTCTCTCTCTCTCTCTCTCTCTCTCTCTCTCTCTCTCTCTCTGTATACACACACACACACACACATTTTGAGGCTAGAGTGCTTTTGTGATTTAGGACAACAATATTAAACAAATTCAATATGTAATCACACTTGTTTTTAATAAAAATATAAATCATTGAGCTACATAACAAGTCGAAGGAAGAGTATGGGGGGATAATAATCCACAAAAGGAAACAGAGACTAAGGGAAAGGGGCTAATTCATGGCGGCTTAAGCCAAGGAATTAAATAATATTATTCCTAAGTCATAAGCTATATATTATAATTTTAGCATAGTTTGCTAAGGGAGAGGAATGAATTACCAAGTGGAGTCAAAGGAATTTTCTAGAGTGATAAGTTTCAAGACAAGAACATGCAATATAATGTGGGAAACTTAGTGTAATTTTTAATATTCATCATTCTTCCAATCTTTCACTGAGCCTGACATCCATCATCCATACCTTGTATGGAGAGTGTAAGAAGAAGTTGGTGTTGACTATTACCCATTAAATCCTTGGGGGTTTGGGTTCAAGAAGTAAGCTTTCAGGCCTATGGATCATTCTCTATAGGTCAGAGAGTTTCTAGGAATAGTTTTCCCCGTGTGTGTGCTACTGGGTGCTATCACTCCTTGAGAAACCTTGTGTTCCAGGTACTACATAGATTTAAGACTTCCTATTCAGCTTGTTTTTGAATCCTTAGAATGGAAGTGGGATAGACCAAAGGAATATTTAACAGAGAAGGGGGTACATTTCATTGGATGGGATCGACTGTGGGGAACGAGAGGCTGTGATTTGGGATCTAGTTCTAGAGTTCACACCTAAGATTATGTTGTTTTATGTTGTGGGCTAGACCTTTGTTTGGCTTAGGATCCTTTTCCCTGGTGGAGTCATAGCCCCAGCATGGGGTTGACCTATTGTTGAGAGTGTATGAACAAAAAAGTTTATTAATGGGAGGAACTTCTGAGGTTTGCATGCAGTTGCAGAATTATAGAAAAATACAAGTGTTATTTTATGTTTGTTTACATGTTTTTTTATCATGTTTATGTTTATATCACTAATACGTTGGGCCCATTTTCTGACAATTTATTGACGAATTTGTGTCAAAAAAATGTCGCACTTCCGTCGAATGTTTCAACCTGTTTCCATCGTTAAACATGTGTCACAATATCTATGAAGAATGGTTTCTTCTAAATATTGAAAAATGTTTTTCTCAAATGTTCCTCTAAATATCAACATAATGTCTTCTAAATATCGACAAATTTTGTCAAATGTCCAACGAGGATTCCAT
>ML777796.1:518713-537968 GCA_009831015.1 Picea engelmannii
AATGGTTCACTAATCCGCACTCTAAATATTTGGTGGAATGATCTTTTGATTCTTAAGGAAAATCTAAGACATCATATGTAATGTATCTTATCTCATCTATAACATTGTCAATGGAATGGGTAACAAGTTAAATATTTCTCATAAGTAACCACAAATTCATATTCAACTACCTTGTGTTTTTTCTCCAATTCTACTTCAAACCCAATTCTGATTGCTTCAGACGTATCCTTGTATTCATCAATGATCTTTTGAATCTCTTACTGGAATTAACACAGTTAAACATTTAAGTTCCATTAAACTCCACAAAGGACCACATCCACTAGAAATGTAGGTAAAATCTAGTTCACCAACCATGAACAATTGGAAAACAATTAAATATTTACTTCATCAATAGCTAATAACTGAAAAATATGTCACCTATCAAACATGAAGAACACTGGTAAAATAATTCATTTGGTAGCTATTGAATATTTTCATTTCAACATTTTCATCTACAAAGTACCCTTCATACAATCCTTTTTTCTAAATAATTAATTGGTATTTATATTGTTTCGAATGTTTAATATAATAGAACAAATATTCTGCATTTTAAGTAGTTACTTTGCAATTTGACTATGGTAGGACACATGTCCAGTGACTCCCTAACAAATACAAGGTACATAATGAGGACAAGTAAATATTCCTATTGTGGATCTCAACACAGACTCTCAGATTTAATGAGAGACTTCCACTATAGAGGTAAAATTAATTGTTCAAATTAACATGTTTAGAACTAGTAGTTTACATGACTAGGTTAAGTTTGGATAGACTTGAATGATCTATAACATCAACGACCATCTCCTGTTCAAATTAATTTACATCATTTCTAATGGAGTGAAAGGAGGAAACTCTTCGATATTTGGGAAAATTGTTAACAGTTATTGCAATGACATGATGTCATATCACAATTTATGATACAAGGGAACCGGAATTTAGAGAATTACATTTATTACCATGTAAAATAAATAGATGGTATAGTTGGTCATCCAAGGAATCCACCTCGCGATCACAAGTTACCAAAAACATCAAACTTTAATCTTATGGTTGGAATTAGACCTTGAAACATATGATATAGGAACAATAATATCATCTAGTTTCCCGCCGTAATATCAAAGACCTACATCTTGTGAAGAAATGGAGAAAGGGGTATGTTGATATGTATCATGTGCTCTCTTCCTCGCAAGTGCAACAATTTTCTGAACTGTAATATGATGTCCTAGCCCAACCCTTACATCATGGACTACTACAACAATCACTTCATGTAACACCTTGGTTTTAACCCTTATGAACTAGAATGTATTATGTAATTGTGACTTAGGATGGTGAGACAGTAAAGTTGAAAAGGGGCCAGAGTGCCTAGGAAATGTAATACTTCATATACATTAATAAAATGCACCATTGGCTACAAGATGGACAAGGAAAAAAGAGATAGGGGGATATTATTCTACGAGAGAGAAGGCTTGAGGGGCTAAGTCTTTTTATTATTATTTTGATTTATCCCTAATTGATTTTATGGAGAAAAGGGGTTACATAAGATTCTTGGGAGGGAGGCCATGTGGTTCTTGTCTTCATGTAATTTAAACATCCCTTGGGGGTTGTTCTGGGTCTTCTTCATCTTCTTCGCCTTGTTCTTATTGTTATTCATTTTTCCTCACTCATTCTGGCTATTGCATGTGCTCTTGGTCTGAGTATGGATACTAATGGTTGTTTGGGTGGATCTTTGTTAATTTTTCTCACATCTGTGAATCTTGAGAGTCCAAACATGGAGATTCTTTACCAAAATCACTGAATCCTTGGAAGGAGATGGACAGCCTGAGGGAGTGTGTGGCAGAGAAGGGTGTCCATTGTCTTGGGTTATGTAGGTTGGGTAGGAGAGGGTTGGTGTACCTTTGATTGTTGTGAGTGTTGTAAGGCCTGTGATGGATTGAGTGTTGAAAAGCCTATTAGTTATGAGCTTGATGGAAGTTCGGATAGAACTATCCACAACTAAGAATTCTTGGAGATTCCAATTGGAAGATTTCCTATCCAGTAGCACTAGAGCCCTGGAGAGAAGTGGGAGAGCCTGAGGGAATGCATACCAAAGAAAGTTGTTCATTTATTTGGGTTGTGTAGGATGAGGGGGAAAGAGAGCTGGAAATTTGGATTTGTTGTGTGGTTGGGAAACCTGAGAGCTAGTTCTCCAACTGTTGTGTGTTTAGACTTGGCATAAGACCCATCTTTATGAATTCATAGCCCTAGTATGGGGGTGACATGTTTTTAAGAGTAAAATAACAACATTGTCTATGGTTGGGAGGAACGTCCTTGGTCTGGAGCCAGTTGGTGAACGTTTACTTGCAAATATAAGTGCTCTTTGTTTTTTCTGTGTAATGTTTATTTCCACTGTGTATTTAATTATCTCTGAGAGATGTATTTTAATGTGCATGTCTACTGGTTATTTGTTGTGCATGCCGCGTTGTTTACTGATTTATGTTGTGGTAGGGATCTTTTCTTATGCATGTGTTTTTCATGCCTCTTTTATTAATGAGAAGTCTTTTGATTTTGACATAAGTTCATAGAACTGAGTCTTGGGATTGTAGTGTGCCCCGCCTGCTGGTGGTTGGCTGTGTTGCATCCTATTTTAGTAGCATAGCTCGACCTGTGGGTGGATGTGTATGTTACATTTCATTATTGTATAGGTTACCAAAGAGACCATATGTACTAGCAATAATTACATCATGTGTAAATCAATAGTGAGGGTAAAGAGTAAATTACTAACCCAAAACATGATAGGATCAATCCGATATTTCAAGTAGCAACACTGCCTATAACTTTACACAATTATATTTTCTATAGAGTGTGGAAATACAATAAAGTATTTTCTAGTTTTATGTACATTAAAAGGAAGTAACATGTACGTAGAACAATTGTGAAATCATATATGTTATGGAAAAAGGCCAAAGGTGATGTAGGAGCATCACTCCAAGCCAGTCGTGTGCCAGCCAACCAACATCAAGCATGTTCAATGGAGAGGAGAGGCGCAACCCTCTCACTTTCAAATTTCAAATTTTAAAATTGTATTTAATGATAGTAAGGTTGGTAGAGCCAAAATCCATGCATGTACGCAGGCTTTAGATAAAGGTTGCCTAAAATGGTTGTAATGTTGAGATCTAGATCTGATTCGGACTAGATAGCCATTCAATCTAATTGAATGTAAATTAAAGAGAGTTGGTGAGGATGGAGGGAAGAGCTCAAGGAGCCCCTCTTTGAAAAAAATATCCTCTTTGTATCTAGATTTTTTAGTTTTGAAAAAAAGAGAATAGAGAGAATAGGGAGAAGAGAGGAGAGTCAAGACTTTGTTGTAGTTCGAGCTTGAACATATTGTAAAGAGGCATTTTCATATTAATACAATCAGAGCAGTTTTTCTTGCATGTTATTTCTGTGTATGTTGATGAATGTCTTTATGTGTTGATGATATGTTGTAGATGTATGTTAAATGTGCAGGGATAGGTAGATTTTCCTACGTGTGAGTTCTTTTATTTCAGGTTTGGGTTCTTTTAGGCTTCATGCAAGAGGTTGCATGAAAGAATGTTGTTGGTTTTGCAAGCCAGTGCAAGGAGTGCACTTCTGAATTCTGCAGAATTTCCGACAAAGATGTGCTAGGAGGGCGCACCAGCTAAAGTCATTAACTCAAGGGAGAATCCTCAGGGTTGTTTCCCACCTTGAAGGAAGAACTGTGGAGAGGAGAGCACAGAGAGGAGAAGTAGAATTGCTGAGAATTTTGTAGAGCTCTGCCAGGAGGGCATCGAGCGAGTGCAAGGAATGCACAGGAGGAACTCTGTTTCGAGTTCAGGGAAGAAAGAGTCACTGAAGATTTTGTGGAAGCTCTGCCAGGAGGGAATCGAGCGAGTGCAAGGAGTGCACCAAGAAGAACTCTCTTTCAAGTTCTAAGATAAGAGAAGTGTCAAGGAGAGACACTTATAGAGTTACTAAATAATGTGCTAATCTTAACAAGGAAGGATTGAGAAAAAGGTCATCAAGAGGACACCAGATTTCCCTTTGAGGATACCGAAGGGTCAGTCCCCTAGAGGCTCGGGTAAATAAATATCAAAAGGGATAACGTTTCTATAATGCAGACGAGACCCAAAGGAATTGAGCTCGCAGAGGAAGCAAAGGTCGACGCCTTTGAAAATTCAGAAAATCTCCCAAGGGGAGAGAGGAAGTACTTAAGCTCAGGAGGGAGCATAGATTCCATTAAATCAGCTGGAGAGACAAGGTATGGACCATCTAATTTTACTTCCAGACAATAGGAGAAGAAAGCACAGAAGAAATAGATATGGGCCATCAGATCTAGTGCAAAGGACCGATAGTTATCGGATCTGGAGGAAGGTACATAGAGTTTAACCTCTGGGAGGTCACGCAGGAGGAAGAGTTGAAATAGACGATGGAGACGCTTTGTGGAGAAGTGTCGAAAATCCCGTGGACCGTTGGATCTCACAGGTATGTGAGAAGGTTAAGGCTGAGTGTCTTTTGGCATTTTGGCATTTCGACATTTCGGGGTTCAGCATTTCGGAAATCCCAATGACAAGGAGCTGGGACACTCTGGGTTGAAAACCCCGAAGTCACGAAATGCAATGTGTTCTTGTAGCAGGGTGTGGTCCCGAAGGAAGCGGTTGTTTCAACATTTTGGCATTTCAAAGTTCGGGGTTTGGAGTGGCGAGTGATTTTGGAATCACTGCATCGTGAACTTCTAGTTCACAGATCTCTAAAAGGATCTAGACCGTTTGATCCAACTCATTGAGAGTCGTTGGATCTCGTGTGAAAATTCCCATTTCGGGAATTCGGGGATTCAGACACCGAGGATTCATAAGACAGAGAACCGGGGAACACTTGCATTGTGGTTTCCCAAATCATGAAAGCCGGTAGCGCTTTGTCGATAATCCTTTTCGACATTTCGGGACCCGGGTGTTCGAGAGGCCAGGAGTCGAGAGATGTGGAGTCCCGACTCGTGAAATCATGAAACCCCGAAGCATTCAGAGGAATAGCCAGGAGCCAAAGTCATTGAGCATATTTTATCATTTCGGCATTTTGGGGTTTCGAAAGTAGAGGAGGCTATGATTTTGGGTTCACTGCATCGCGAATTTCTGGTTCGAGAATTCACAAAAAGATCTGAGCACTTCTGGAGTTCATAGATTGGCATGACAAGTGATTTTGGGGTTGAGAGTCATGGACTCCCGGTTACCGAAATACTGATACATCCACAACGTTGTGGTGGAGGGAGAACTCTATTTTGGGTTCGGTGAGAAGGAGGTGAAGACTCATGCCTGGTGCATGTTTGCGCAGGTGGGGTTTTCGAAAAAGGACCTGTGGATCGAATTTGTGGGGTTCTAATGAGGGTCCGAAAGAACTAATTTGGTTCCGCAGATTCGAAGAAGAATGATTCTGTGTGGATCTTGGCCCAAGGGTTGGGGTTCTGCATCAGTTGGTATCGGAGCCAACAGATTTTATGTTTGCACATCACAGACAAGAGGTGGACTGTGAAGGGATATAGTCTGATACCATCAAAGTTGGTATCAGAGCCTGATTTTGTCTGTATACTGTAGGCATAAAAAGGCAGAGAAGGACAAGAAAAACACTCTGATACGCATCAGTAGGTATCAAATCTTGATTTTGTCTATATATTGCAGGTAGAAGGAGGTAGAGAAGGAGAAGAAAAACACTCTGATACACATCAGTGTGGTATCAGAGCTTGATTTTGTCCTTATATTGTAGACAGAGGGAGCCAGAGGAAGAAGAAGAAGACAAAGTGTTGAAGCTCTGTGATGATTGTTGCAAGGTGCGCAACAGTCAATAGATAGTCAGGAGGATTGTAGGAGATGCTGGAAGCACTCATGGTTGCAGAGTGACAGGAAGAAGTTTTCCGGGAGGGAAGATAGGAACAGGGAGATTTCTACTGAAGGCCATGGGCGTGGTCACAGGGAAGACCACAAGCAGAAGAGAAATCTAGAGATGGATCTGGAACTCGCTGAGATAAGGGCGAGGATGGAAGAGCTTGCACTGCGGGTGCAACAGAACACAAAGACACATTGGGTGTATGAATGGTCTCGAGGAGGAAAGCAAAGTGGCGAGTCAATAAATTGTTGGCCAGAAGACAACAAAGGCTGTTGAGGAGGTAGCTGAGGTATATGAAAAGCCTCAAGCCCATAGAAGAGATGGTTCATGCCTGTGAACCAGAAGCTGGGAGAAATCTCAGTGATGATGAAGAGGAGAGATCGCTAGAGGATCTCATAAACTGCCAAGTGGGCAGAGATGGACTTTCAAATTGCTATGTGGGAAATAGGAAGAGATCACGGGAAGATCTCGTGAACTACCAGGAAGGCAGTGAAGAAAGTTCAGATTGCCAAGAGGGCAATGAGATGAGATTGCTGGAGGATCTCATAGACTTCCAGGTGGGTAGTAGAAAATTCCCAAATTTCCAGGTGGGCAGGGGAAAAGAAGTGAGACTATCTGAAAGTATTAGGGACTCAAGAGTGATTTTAGACCAGCAAGGAGTGTTGAGAAGTGAATATTCATGTGGTTTTGAAGACCATGTGAATGAAGATGATGACAAGTTAAAAACTTGTACCATCCAGAAGGAAGATCATAAGAACATTCTGATGACTAGAGGGATAAAGGTATTCCTACAAAGTAGCCAAGACGAGGCTAGGGAAGATGTTGCGGGTGAAGGAACAACAAAAGGACAACTAGTTGTGACTGTCAAAGAGACGGAGTAGATCAGAAGCTGCCCTAGGAAAAGAACAGGAGCACACAGATAAGATGCTCACTCCATGGGAGATGGAATTGGAAATGTTAGAGGATTGGATAAACAATCAAGAACCAGTAGATGAAAGTCGAGAGAAAACAGTCATGCATATGTTAGCAGAAGAGAATTCTGAGGAATTCTTGAAAATTTCAGCCAGGGAGCTGAACAGATGATGACTGCAGCGCAGGGGTCTACAGCAGAAGGTGAATCAAAATTCCAGTCTGAGGAGAAGCTAGAGGAAGCTAGAGAAGCAACAGTAGGAGAAATGGAAGAAGAAAGTCTATCAGAGAAGATGACTAAACAGTAGGCCAGTCAGGGAGATAAGACTGCAGAGCTAAATTTTGCAGCAGGATGGCAAGCTGAGGCCATAGAGGAAGAAGATGGCATGGGAGATCTAGTTGATCTGCCCACTGATAAGGATGAAGAAGTGAAGTGGAGAAGACTACATAAAGAGAGCCAGCCACTAGATCGACTGGACGAGATGATTGAGGAGATCAGAAGGCTGATGATCAGATCAACAGAAGCGCTCAACAAAGAGAAGTTGATCAGAGGAGAACCTGCCATAACAACAGGGTAGCAACAGCGAAGCAGTGGAGCAGATGGATAGCTCTAGAGAACTGTTTGGGATCTAGGTGGGTTTCAACAGTGGTTTTGGGAGGCTCATGAGCAGGAGCTCATGAAATTTTCACAGTAGAGGACTATGATGCAGGAGCATCGCTCCAAGCCAGCCGCATGCCAGCTAGCCAGCATCAAGCATGTTCAATGGAGAGGAGAGGTGCAACCCTGTCACTTTCAAATTTAAAATTTTGAAATTGTATTTAATGATTGTAAGGCTGGTAGAGCCAAAATCCATGCAAGTATGCAGGATTTAGATAAAGGTTGCCTTAAATGGTTGTAAGGATAAGATCTAGATCCGATTCATACTAGACAACCATTCAATGTAATTGATTGTAAATTAATGAGAGTTGGTGAGGATGGAGGGAAGAGCTCGAGGAGCCCCTCTTTGAAAAAAATATCCTCTTTGTATCTAGATTTTTTAGTTTTGAGGAAAAGAGAATAGAGAGAATAGGGAGAAGAGAGGAGAGTCGAGACTCTGTTGCAGTTCGACCTCGAACACATTGTAAAGAGGCATTTTCATATTAATACAATCAGAGCAGTTTTTCCTCCATGTTATTTCTGTGTATGTTGATGAATGTCTTTATGTGTTGATGATATGTTGTAGATGTATGTTAAATGTGCATTTGCAGGGATAGGTAGATTTTCCTTTTTTTGAGTTCATTGATATCAGGTTTGGGTTGTTTGAGGCTTCATGCAAGAGGTTGCATGATAGAATATTGTGGGTTCTGCAAGCCAATGCAAGGAGTGCACTTCTAGATTCTGCATAATTTTAGACAAAGACATGCCAGGAGGTCGCACCAACTGAATTCATTAACTTAAGGGAGAATCCTTAGGGTTGTTGAACACTGATCAAAATCTGGACCAAGGGTCAAATTTTAGCCCAAAAATCAACGTTCTTGGAATTGCCTCAAATCGGACGTGAGTGTAGCCCTCGTCGTCACGAACCCAATGCAATTCGTTTCGTCTCAAACGGACGTCGGGAGCGAAAGATATAGCGATCTGTTCGGAAAGTCAAACAAGGAAAAAAAACGCTGACTGGGCAGTCCGTACGGCCACGTGGCAGGGCCGTACCATTATGATGATGTGGCAGTTTGATGACGTGGTGCATTTTTGTTGATTGGTTTTCAGCGAATTGGATTGTGACACGTGTCCGTTTATGAGCAAATAATATGAGGACACGTGGCCCAACCGGAGGGCGCCACGTGTCACTCATAGTTTGGCTATTTGGTTCAAAAGTTTGGCGGCCAATGGATTTGAACCGGTGACCTCGCTATATGCCAAAGTTTTCATAACTCTCCGCTAACCAACATGCCCGCATTTGTTCCTTGATTATTATGTCAACATATATATATTTAAAGTTGTTGCTATGTTAAATGTAAAGGGGGGTGGGCCGGGGCTTAAGCCCCGACCCGTGGTTCCATGCGATATAACCATATGACCGTTCCTTCTATTAAATGGCACGTAATGTTGGCGCGGGAATGGTACTGTAGCCCTGGTTCTATTAACAACACATATAACCATTTCATGGCCCGATTTGTATGTGTTATATGACCATTGTTCATATGCGCACGGGGTATTTTTTTTATTGTAAACCGTGGTTTTGCATATATCACATTTTTAACCCTGTTATAATGTATATGCGTGGGAGTGAAAATGTAGCCCTTGGATACGCCACATGACCATTGGTTCGGTGAAAAGGAGCGTGGGCTTCACACAACGGTTACATAACGAGTTTAACCACTTTTTATGCCCAGCCTATGGTCGCATGAGCACATGACCGAATGCCGAGGCGGTTGGGGGCTGGAGGCGCCCTAACCGTTCTACGGTTTGCACCGTTGGCGCGGTTGCGCCCGGTGCCAGGTTTATACGCATGTTTTTGAGCGTGTTCCAGGTTCATGCACACAGAGGTGCGTTCAGTAGAACCAGTTCCAACAAAGCTTGAAGGAGAAGAATGGAGAAGGTCTAACTTTCTCAGTTTTTGGCCGATTGAGGTGCTGTAAAAGCTCAGCCAGGGGTTTTTGGATGTGATGGATCCATTGGTGCCGTTTTCACAGCCATTTGAAGACTCTTCATGCAAGTTTTTCACCGTTGAAGTTTCAGGAAGCTCCAGGGAACTTTCAGCCCTCTTTGATGGAGGACATGGTTTGGTGAGTCTATATTTGTTTTCAGTGATTGAATAATCATGTTTGGCTAATTAATATGCTCTGAACACATTGGGACAGGTTTCAGAGGCTTTTGAGGACTTTTACAGGTGTTTTTGCCAAAGAGAAGCTCAGAGAAGCTTATGGCCACATGTAGAAGAGGTTATGCCCGGATGAGCCATGATCCGTATTCAGAGTTGTATTAGTCATTTTTGGGGTTTTTATGTGTTCTGATATCAATGGTACAATTTTTTTTTCCATTTGAGTTGAGCAGCAGCTTGTAAAAGAACTTTTGACTAATTAATCCCAGAGAGCCAAGTCCATTATGGAGGCTCAAGGAGATGTAGCCCGGAGGGGGGTGAACTCCTTTATCATGTTGTTCTTGTTGTGCGTTTGATGGTTTATTTGATGTAAGTATTGTTGTTGTGTATTCATTTGAAGTACATCTTTAACCATTTACAAGAACATTTGCTCACACATAAGCATTTACAAGAAGAAGCATAAAACTTAACACATAAGTTTGTATTGCATAATTTATACACATGAAGCAAGGTCCTGTAAAGTTTATTTTAATGAAGTAGGGGTGCTTGCATAGCATAACAAGTCATCCTTCTATTTTCAGATCAAACACCTTGAAGGAAGAACTGTGTAGAGGAGAGCACATAGAGGAGAAGCAGAATTACTGAGAATTTTGTAGAGCTCTTCCAGGAGGGCATCGAGCGAGTGCAAGGAATGCACATGAGGAACACTATTTCAAGTTCAGGGAAGACAGAGTCACTGAAGATTCCATGGAAGCTCTGTCAGGAGGGCATCGAGCAAGTGCAAGGAGTGCACCAAGAAGAACTCTCTTTTGAGTTTTGAGATAAGAGAAGTGTCAACGAGAGATGCTTACAGAGTTACTGAATACTCTGTTAAGCTCAACAACGAGGGCTTAAGTAGAAGGTCGTTCAGAGGACACCGGATTTCCCTTTGAGGATACAGAAGGGTGAGTCCCCTAGAGGCTCAGGTAAATAAATCTCAGAAGGGATAGCGTTTCTATAATGCAGATGAGACCCAAAGGAATTGAGCTCACATAGGAAGCAAAGGTCGAAGCCTTTGAAACTTCAGAAAATCTCCCAAAGGGAGAGAGGAAGTACTCAAGCTCAGGAGGGAGCACAAATGCCATTAAATCAGCTGGAGAGACTAGGTCTGGACCATCGAATTTTACGTCCAGACAATCGAAGGAGAAGGCACAAAAGAAATAGATCTAGGTCGCCAGTTCTAGTTCAAAGGATCGATAACCGTCGGATCTGGAGGAAGGTGCACAGAGTTTAACCTCTCGGAGGTCACGTAGGAGGAAGATATGAAACAGACGGTGAATATGCTTCGTGGAGAAGTGCCAAAAATCTTGTGGACCGTCGGATCTCACAGGTATGCGAGAAGGTTAAGGCTAAGTGTCTTTTGGAATTTTGGCATTTCGTCATTTTCGGGTTCAGCATTTTGGAAATCCCGATGACAAGGAGCTGGGACACTTTGGGTTGAAAACCTTGAAGTCACGAAATGCGACGTGTTCTTGGAGCAGGGTGTGGTCCCGGAGGAAGTGGCCATTTCATCATTTCGGCATTTTGGAGTTCAGGGTTTTGAGCGGTGAGTGATTTTGGAATCATTGCATCGTGAAATTTTGGTTCACATAAATTCGAAAGGATCTTGATTGTTTGATCCAACTCATCAAGAGTCGTTGGATCTCATGTGCAAATTCCCATTTTGGGAATTCGGGGATTCAGACACTGGGGATTTGGAAGACAGAGAACCGGGGAACGCTTGCGTCGCGGTTTCCTGAATCGTGAAAGATGATAGCGCTTTATCGATAATCCTTTTCAACATTTTGGGACCTGGGAATTCAAGAGGCCAGGAGTCGAGAGACGTGGAGTCCTGACTCACGAAATCGCAAAACCCCAAAGCATTCAGAGGAATAGCCATGAGCCAGAGTCGTTGAGCCTATTTCGACATTTCAACATTTCAGGGTTCGGAAAGTAGAGGAGGTTGTAATTTTGGGTTCACTACATCACGAATTTCCTGTTTGCGAATTCCCAAAAATATCTAAGCACTTACGGAGTTCAGATATTGGCACGACAAGTGATTTTGGGGTCGAGAGTCATGGAGTCCCGGTTACCAAAATCCTGATATAGCCACAATGTTGTGGTCGAGGGAGAACTCTATTTCAGGTTCGGTGAGAAGGAGGTGAAGACTCATGCCTGGTGCATGTTTGCGCAGGTGGGGTTTTCGGAAAAGGACCTGTGGATCGAATTTGTGGGGTTCCGATGAGGGCCCGAAAGAACTAATTCGGTTATGCGGATTCGAAGAAGAACGATCCTGTGCAGATCTTGGCTCAAGGTTCGGGGGTCTGCGTCAAAAGGAAACCTATCTGATTTCTCTAATATTGTAGTCCTAGCTGAGTGCTACTTCAAAGTTCTTACAAGTATTGTCAAACAACACTCCATTTGAAATTTAACTATAGTGAAATTACTCTCAAGAACTAGCATACATCCTATACAAAAAAATTAAATGAGAACACTATAACAATACAACTAACTCATGAGTTGTTGCTATTGCAATTACTTGAAGCTCAAACAAGTATGTTGTTGTTTCTTCCATAAAAATAACTATATCTTAGTACAATAATAAACAAGTTCTAAGAGTTTAAATCAACAAATACAAATGAATACTAAATCTTTCATCATCACTTTATGAATAAGAACCAAAAAAGACTTAAGTCTAAGGGAAGGTTTATCAACTTGATATCAAAGGAAGTGCCATGAACAGGTACACCCCATCTTCTAGAATGCAATTGAAATCCCTAAGAAAGAATACATATTATTGTATACCACATAGTATCATCCACCCTAGTACAAACAATCAAAATCTGAGACAAAACCTCATTTCCAAGTAGTACAAAGCACCTCACAACAGTTTCTTTATTCCAAATTAAACAATATTAATGCAACATATTTTCTTTCGTTGACAACTTGTTAAAAGGTCTATACAAAACTTGAACTATAGTCTATACAAACATTGTGTTCAATTCAAACTTTGATTACAAACACCATTGAGGCCATATCAATATCTCCATTTTTTAACAACATTGAGGTGATCAATATATTTGATTTTAGACAACATTCAGGACACATTTGATATACATAGTGTTAATCGACCCATAACTCATGCGAGAAAATACCTAGTTTCCCCACTCAACCCTATGAACAATCCCATACATGGAAATTTGACTATAGATCCCCCTCTCACAATAAAAATGCATTCGATACATTTTTACATTTGGGATCAATATGAATGAAAATATGAACAATACTAGTACTACATTGATTGTCTACATCTTTCCAACATAAAAAAATACATGGGAATCAAAGGCAAGAATTTTCCTTCTCCATCACAATATTCATCCTGGGATCCTAGCAGAACGAAAACATCGAAATGTTATAATATTTAGGGTAAGTATTGATAACTTTCCAGCTCATTGACACAACAAAATGGAGTACAGGGGAAATCATAATAAGAGGAGTAAGCACATCACAGATACTTACCCCATGATTGAATATCAGTATAATTAATATACTTTTTACATAAATATGAGAATATTAGCTTGATAAACTAAAATATACTACCACATTCCTCAGTAGCTCCTCCCTTAGTTTCTTACTTTAAAACAACAAAAATGTACCAAAGCATAAGTCTTAAAGACCATAATGTTGAGATTGATTCAAACATACCATCAGATCCAAAATGAATGAATCAAAACAACATTACATGCAAGAAATTTTTTTAATCCCATGCACAACATAGCCTTTGATGAAAGGGTTTGTGAGAATGATTTGCATGCATTTCTAGGTTCGTGAGACTAATTTGGACATAAATATTTTTGGATATCTTAATCTTTTATATATCTGGTTTAATGGTTTTTTTTACAAAATAATTATTTTTGTTGTCTCCCCACACCTGATACTAAGTTTTCAAATAATGCAGTAGATCCATATCCCAATCCATATTCATTTCTATACTGACTTAGATGTGAAAAGAACACATAGTATAAAATTTGGCCAAAAACACAAGGGATCATTGTTGATGCACCCAGGTCCCCTTTCAGCTTCACTATCACTCCTAATTTCCCTACTTGTGTCTATATCACTTGCATCACTCTCAATAACTTAATGTCGATAGAGAGATTTGAATTATTAATATCGAGCATGCAAGGATTTCTCGAGCCCTATATACGTATTCGTTCCATATCTTTGTGTAAAGAGTTGTTTTATCTTACCATAATGGGTTGTTCTTTGCTAGAAGAGGATTATGATGATCATCCATTAGATATTTTTCTCAAGAATCATGATCATAATCTTGCACATCATAATCCATAGTTATTTATGCTCATCTTGAGAGGTACCATGGTTGTTGACTTGAGAAAACACATAATATCACCAATGTCTACTATAACATAAACAAATTAAAAAAAACCACCCTCACATGTATTTTGGGTTAGTTCATTTCAATAAACTTACCAAGGAAGTTGTGAAAATAGATGTTGATATTGAATATATAGAGTCTTGACTCTTAACAAGTCAATACTATCTCCTAATGGTTCTTGTACCAAGACTACCATGGAAAACTTAAACAAAAACTTGCAAAATCTCTTGCACCTCGATGCTCATACAAATAGACTACAAACAAGAAAGGTCAAAGAAATCAAATGTTGAATCTACATGAACATGAAGAATTGAGGTAAGATGCAAGATTTCATGCTCAAGTTTTGATGGATATAAACACTGATATGGAGGGGTGAATTCATTAGAAGGTCCTAAACTTTAATGGTGTCGTACATTTAGAAAAGGGAAAAAATTAAGATAAAAAAGAGTGCTTAATATGAATGTTGTTCTTGGTTAGAGTCTAGACAACTAACATTGATGTACAATGGAGAGATTATCCGTGTCCTAAATATTCATGACATGGTATGGATTGGTAGTGCCATGAGAATGATGTCTAGGATCATTCATTATCCTCTTCAAATTTCATCTTCAAAATTTTAGATCCCAAAAAAGAAGACATTGAGATTTGTAACTCGATGTATTTGTTGTGTTGATATAGAACTAGTTTCTTGGAAAAATGAATGTCACTCTGCTATCACACTAGACGGTGGTTGGATGCTACTCCTAGAGTCCAAACTTTGAAAGGATCTGTCTAAGCCAAAGGGCTTCTTGATTTTCACAAACTACAGCTAGATACTTGATTCTATTGAAGAATGAGAAAATGATTTTTATTTCTTGCAAGTCCAAGTGACAAGTATGAAGCAAGGATAATTTTAGGGGCTAAATTTTTCCAATGTCATAATTTTCCATGCCTTTTTCCAAAATAATATTCGCCAATTTCCTTTTTTTCTAAAAATTATTCTTCCATAGCATAAAATTATTTTACCCTAAAAATAGCCAAATTTTATAGAAAATATATAAAATCCTTATAAACCTAAATATTTTTACAAAAATATAGTCAAACATTTTACAATTTTCATATTAAGGACTAATAAGATTCACCAAGGTTTCTACACTTTAAGATAATTTTCCATCCTTAAAATTTTCCCGAAACAAAGGTTGAAAACATAACCTATAGTAGACTTTCGATCACCAAGATCATCGACCCAATGGAAATCTGTAAAACCAACCAACTTAGTAAAATTGAAATCTATAAAACCAACCAACATAGTGTCAAGGAAATTCCCTTGACACTATAGTATTCTCTTTGTTGTTCTTCAATGTTCATTTCATTTACCATGAAATGAGATAAAATAATATAAGATAATTTTATTAGTTTCCAACACGTGACCATCTTATTAGGAGGGTTAAACGATTTATCATGAATGTTGGTAACACTTGATAAGAACAATGTTTCATGTTTGGTATAATTTAAACCCTCTCATCTAAAGAATCAATGGCCTAATATGTTGAATGACTTGCATAAACAAACTTAATGTCTTTTGTGGATTAGTGCTTTAATTGTTGAAAATTGAGGGTTTTGTCCATTGAAATGGTTTATCCCTATGGTTTTGGTATTATGAATGGGACAATCTAATAAATGATGAGGTTGAATGTGCTTTAAACTCGTGAAAATATGTGGATCAAAACTAATATTGAGTGTTGGTAACATGTTTGTTCAAAGTTTATATCTTGTTTTAATACAAAGTAGCACATTTATTTTGGAACCTTTCATCCCTATTCTAATTCACATAATGCTAAGTAACAGATTGATCCTTGATATTGTGGAATGAATTTCAAGAAAAAATGAATAATGTCCACTGCTCACTGTAATGGTTTGATAAAAAATTTGACATGGATCTCTTGGATTACTTGAAGTTTTTTTAAGAAAACATATGGTTTATAAAACTGGAAATTCCCTCAAATTACACACACTATCTCACTATGTAAAATTTGGCATGCATATTGTTGTTTTGAGTAGATAACAGGGCACGAAAGATATCACACCATGCTCGTATAGTGTTAATATTCTAAATATGTTCTAAGACGGTGACAGGTTGGTGAATTTTTGCAACTTTACACACTCTCAACAACATTTAGTATTTCTTTTGTGATGACATTAATGTGATATTGGAATATAAGAACCACAAACAACATTAACACTCATAAACAACATGCTTTATGTGGCATACCATCTTAAGATTCCATCATCATTCAAAGCACTCTTTGTGGATCACTCGATTAATTAATGGATTTGAATCTATGAAACCCTTCCATGAATGGCAAATCACAGTACTTCAAATATGGAAATGAGAAAAACAAGAAGAATAAACAGCCATAACCTTGTTTAATCCTTCTTCTTTAATAGTTGGACGCCCTACTTAAGGTCGTTATGCTAGAAAAATTGTTATATATTTTTAGCATATAAAGTTAGAAAAATTAATGAAGCATACACCATGCACTCCACATAACATGAACCACTCCCAATCATGGTGTAACCACATTTGGAGTAACCCCAAAAGATAACATGGGAGATGTCGAGTTATTGCAAGAGACGGTGGGAGCCACCTAGAGTATTTTGGAAAACCCTTCTCATGTCTCCTAATATGTCTTTAGATACCCAAGACCTAGAGAATTTGCATTTCAACACCATACCCACCTTATGATGCATGTTGGTGCTCCATGACCATTGATTTAAAACCATAGTGAATAGAAATGATCCCCAGAATGAACATATCTTATACACAATATAGAATATTCTTTGTCCTAAAATTTCATACCCCTCAAAATTAATCCAATCAATCTGGCAAGAACTAGGTACAACCAGAAGAATGTCCCAGAAACAAGAAAGATCAAAAAATCATATATCCTCAAAAATTTAACAAACGTATAAAGAAGTAAAGATTTATGTGAAAGAACTTGTCAAATGTAATATGCTCTGTAATATACTAGTAATTGTTTGATAAAGAAACATGGATCCAAAGAGTAATATGAAACTATTTAGGAGGAAAATAGAAAAGGAAACAAAATGAATAGTTTTTATGTTATACTCTTTAGTACTTTTGTAAACATGCAAGCTCTTCAAGAATCAAGTATGGGAACTGAGTATTGTAGTTGAAATTGAAGTTAGTAGAAGAGTTGTGTTCTATTCTGAATTCTCATGTCAACTCATGTAAATACTTATGCAATTGTATAATTATTGAGTATAGTCTTTGTATGATTATTCTTGGACCCACCTTTCCTAGATAAAGTTATATGATCTATTGAAGGAAAAACTCAGAATTATACGCATGCATATTATTGAGTAACATTATCACAAACACTTTCAAATAGGATCCACCACATGAAACACTTTTTTAGTGGAAGGCACTATATTCAAATGTGTTTTCCATCCCAAAAATAATAGAAGAGTCAAAGGGTCCACTCGTAGAAATGTTTGAATATTATTGTTTTCTAAGAAGGGAGTTATTTGTTACCATGCTAACAAATGATATAGATCATTTCTAATAATAGTGGCTAAAGGATATTGGATCCATGAAAATCATTGCCATGTCCCATTTGCAACAAACCAATTTTGTGTGCACCAAAACACTATTAACTTATAAAATGTTCTATAATCTCAAAACATTGTAATTTTGTCCCATGAAGATGTCTTCTTTCATTTGAGGTCACAGTGACATACAATCAAGATACTTCGATGTATATTCTAAAGTTATATGTAACAAGGCAACATAGGTGTGTTAATATTCATCCACCTACTCATAGAATGGATAATTTTCTGTATATGGTTCTGCAACATTTTAATACAATACTAGACAAAAGAAACAATGCACCTAGGCACACTACATGATCATGCATGACTCATATCATTTTCACAACCTTGAAAATGATTCAAAAGAGTTTCAAGTTATTTGAGAGAGATGAAGATTCAAGACTAATAAAATTGATTTTCCCCCATTTGTACATTGGATTAAAATAGATTGGAACATTACAGGAAAAAACACAATAAAATATGTTCCCATCAATGAAGTTCGAAAATATGCCATACCTGAAATATAAAAATACAATATTTAAATAACTTTAAAAAATAATACAATATAAAATATGTTCCCATCAATGAAGTTCGAAAATATGCCATAGCTGAAATATAAAAATACAATATTTAAATAACTTTAAAAAATAATACAATAGTATTAAATAATTCAAAGTGCTAATAAACTTTGACCCAATTGTTAGAGATATCTTGCCAGACAAAACAAGAATGATGTGGCAGAATCTAGAATTTCAGTTGTCGATGATTTGACAACAGTTGACAAGACTTTTACAAAAAAAATCAGAAAACACTTCAGGCTCTACCCTGCTATCTACTAGTATAGTGAAGACAAAAATTACCTTTTCTCAAGCAAATAAAATAAAATATCTACGGAAGCATCCTCTGAAATGCACAGGTTATGAAAATGCCTTAAAGACATAGGGAAACCACCTATTGTATTGTGGGTGTGCCACAATAACCATTATAACCATTAAGGAAGTTAAGGTTAATTATTTGAACCACCTAGTGAAGGACATCATAAGACCAGTTCATAACTTCATGCCTTGTCTCTATTAACATATGAGATACAAACCTCAATCTGGATAATACCAGACGACAATTCCCATCATAAGGCCAGTTCATTTGCTTCTTCTACCACCACAAGGGGCCAACACTTTCTACAATACCAAAAAGGCACTCATGCGGTAAAAGGATCAATTAAATGATGAAATGCACTTCTACGTAAGACCTGCACACTCTATATAGCGTATAGTATATACCATAAGGATATATAAGCAGCGAGAGTACATTCTGGAATAAAACACAAGATATTTCTATAAACTGTCTCATTGATTTAGAGCTATTCTGCTACATTATTGGACCAGGAAATTAAATACACATACATGAATAACACATTGCTTCGATGCATATGTCATGTGTAAATAATAATATATCATCTTCTAGATATTATGCAAGATTCTTGCAATATAAGTATTAAGTATGATAGGTTTTATCATATGAATGAGATACAACACCTAATATTCCAAATGAAGTAGCAGCAATACCTAATATTCCAAATGAAGTAGAAAAACAAAACTGACTATATGGCAAGATGCTAAGAGGCCTGCACTTT
>ML777796.1:539843-588159 GCA_009831015.1 Picea engelmannii
TAACAATAAAGAATCATCCTTCCACGTCAACTGTTACAAGGCTTAGTAAACTGATTTTTGTTCCTTAATATTGTTTCTCAATATTGTTCCAGGCTAGGGAACAATGTCAAGGCACCTTATAAGGTTTAGATAAAATTTCTCTGCTTTAGGCTCGCTCTTGAGCTAGAGGGAGTAACTCTTAATTTGTCACAAATATATGTTGTTCAAAGTCCCCTTAGAACAATCCTTAATACACATCCTTAAACTCATATTTATAAGATAAATAAAATAATAAATAACTTGAAGAATTAATGGCAGACAAAAACCAAAGAGCTCCAAACAAACTATCAGACCAGCCTCTCCAATGGACATCTTTCTCCAACATGTAGAGAAGAATAACATAGTACTCCATGACACACCGAGGAAAGCATAAATCAAAAGTATGCAGTCCTAAATACATCTCACAAGAAAAAAAAAGCCTATGAAAATAGTCAAGTGAAGCTAATAGTGTGAGTGAAAATGTGAAGCCAATAGAATGAGTGAAAATGTATTGACCATTTCACCCAAATTCCATAGCTTAATAATACATAGCTTAATAATATAAAAGAATCCTCGCATAATGTTGATTAGTGTGTATGATGCTCTTCAATAGATATAGGTAGTAATAAATACCTACCTATCATAAAGTAATTAAAGAAAACATTCGACTCAGAATCAAATAATAACAAGAAAGTAACTAGTTTATCTTAATTATCATTTTAACATATGTTCAGGTATATCCATGAGGAAAATAATGAGAACGTGTCTGCAAAAGAATCAAATAATAAGAAGAAAGTAGCTAGCATATCGTAATTATCATTTTAACATATGTTTAGGTATAGCCATGAGGAAAATAATGAGAACATATCTACAAAAAAAATTTACAATTACACAAAATTGTGAAAATATTACATCCTTATAGAAAAAAAGAGTTTTTTATTAACAAGATGAAGTTTACATAAACAGAGAAAAAAAAGGATAACATCTGTAATGCTGGTACCGAATCAAGCTGGTTTTCTAATCAGCTGCAATTGATTTGGCCTCTTGGCTAGCACTCAGCCTTTTGTTTTGCCATAATTTTCCATCCCCTTTTCTCATTTCTTAAAGTTTACTTTAATGCCTTTGAAAATGCTAGGTTTAGGCTATAATTGATTTCCCAAAAATAGGAAAAGGTAGTTATACAAATAGAATTAGGTTCACATATTAAACGTCAGAAAAACTGTCTTTGATATCCTTCGCTAATCCTTTCCATTTAATAACTATAGGCTTACTAAGTGCCACTTGTAAAAATAACCCAAATAGAATGTGAGGTGATATCCATGAACATAAACAAGGGAAACCATTATGAACGCCAATCCCATCTTTGCTGAGAATATAATTCTGCAAGTATTGCACCGGACTAGCTCCCGGGCATCAATCTCATAATATCTAAATGAAACCTTTCACCTTATGTTTCCTCGACATCTCCTCTACTTTCCTTTGCCATTAAACAGCCTGATACAATTTTGACCTAGCAAACTATATCATGCATGGGATTATTATTATTGACCCCCAGGTTTTCATTTCTGGAGTAATTCTTGAGCGTGGCACTTAGAAAGTCCCATAATTCCTTATTTCAGTAAATTTTGGATAAACAGTAAATCTCAAAAGTGTTTGTCTACATCGCTTTGAAATAAATGATTATCAACATTTGAAGAAAGAGAATGATTTGGAGGTAACGAAGTGTATTGTATATTTCAAAGACACCGATGTCAGTACTCAAAACTATTATACCTCCTATCAATGAAATCAGGGTAATGGAGTAACAAGTAAAGGTTTTAACCCAACTCTCTGAACTGGTTCCAAACAAACATGTGTTCGTACCCAGTGATCGATGAGTAAGAGAAAACCGACATCATGCACATATGTGAGCTTTCGGTGTTTTCCAAGGACAGACTTGATTGCAAAATTCAGTGAACCACATATTGATGGATCCAATTGTTAATCCTATCATCCCTTGCAACATATAATAATGAATGTCCAATGGTGTGAAACGCTCCATAAGAGACAAAATGTCAAAATTCACTCCTCTAGCTGTGCGTCTCATAAGCATCCTTACAAAGCTTGGTAAACCCATAAAAAAATGTTTCATAGGATTCTAATATGAGCACTGGAGGTTCTGACTTATTGTTTGTAAAGGAGGAGGTGATCGTTTCAACTTCTTGATACTCGGAGTGGGCTCTTTGTTGTAGAACTAGTGTAGGCATATTGACATTTGGTTTCGTTCATACTTTTTCGTCAAAACCTGAACACATTTTCTAAAACACGATTGGGAGGAAAGCCACGATAAATGGTTGCAGTGACACTACTTGAGAAGGCGTGAGTATACTGAAGTTGAACCTTGACCCATTATCCGACTAGAAACGACTAGAAAAATGGTTGACCAGCAAAACACGTTTCTAGATAAATAGTGTAGTGTCCCCGACAAGCCCTAATTTTATTGAAATGGGTCGTCTTCTGACCAATTTATGCAGAGATTGTTAAACCTCCTTCGTGAATAATTCCGAGAGGCTTTCCTCCACTATGAACCAATTTTCAACATGGATGCAAACTCCTCGTAGCTAATACATCCATCTTTTTCAAAATACGCAAATGCCATACGTAAGTAGATAAAAGAGACCTTTCAACCTAGCGAAAGGAAATTCTCCCCCACCGTAACCAAGCTATTCTCCTCATTCTTCATTAAGCGTATATTTTAGATATAAGGGCTTTTAAACCCTAATTTCCCTTTCGTCCATAGAAGTTCAAAATTCGGTCTCTGACTATAGTAAATATAAACAGATTTGCATCGTGTCATCTGGAGCTAGGAGGAGGTATATGGTAGAGGACACCCCTCGTTTTCTTGTTCTGATATCTCCAATATCTGTGAAACTGGACGTGTGTAATGAGCTAGTATTTGCCCAGGCGTTCCCAATGTAGAAATTGCATGGTCATTATCTATATACATAGCATCAATTTCGCCCCCTACTTCAGAAATATACTTTTAAAAATTAGGCGTAAAGATGGACGCAAAGTATGAGTTAATCTCATGAATTACAGATGATAGGTTTTCCAAACCCTCGTTACAATCTTTTTGGGTTCATAGCTTTTTGAAGATTAGGGTTTCCGAAACCCTAAAATACTACAAGCCTGCTCTGCAAGAGGAACTCCTCAGGAACTGTCTATATGTCGAGCGATGGCGTGGGTGATGGAAGTTCCAACGATATCATCAGTTGAGGCGATCTCTGGTGGGAACATCAATGCATGCAAGTTTTTTTTATCTCAAGAAAATCCCCTATCCATAAATACTGGGTGCTCATAGACTCGACTAGGAGCCGCCTCAATGATACCTTTATCCATAACTCCACGAGAAAATGTTCCATGCAGTGTTGGAGTTTCAAGGTCATTTGACAGTAGATATGCCAAGGATGTTAATACATATATCCTTCGATTAAAGCCCTAATGCATTAATTAATTTTCTCATCATTATATGGACGACTGTCACGAATTCGGGCTTGAAAGTTATCCTCGTCGTTGTAGGTGGCTGAACGATTTAACAGATGTGGAAACTCTTTCATGGACGGCTGGCAATGATTTCAAATTTGAGACATGCAGATGTTGTATCGTTTCCTTCTCTCTCTGAAAGTCCCATCCTTTCATCCCTACAAAATGTACAATACTTTCATTAATTCAATATAAATGTTTTGCAATATAAAATTTACATTTTGTTTAAGTAACATGGTTTTATAATATATATCAATATTTTGTATAAATAAATCGGAATTGATTTGTGACTGTATATACCCTATACTTTTTCTATATATTAGATA
Source organism: Picea engelmannii (assembly GCA_009831015.1). Taxonomy (NCBI): domain Eukaryota; kingdom Viridiplantae; phylum Streptophyta; class Pinopsida; order Pinales; family Pinaceae; genus Picea; species Picea engelmannii. The sequence continues at coordinate 543,710 of ML777796.1, forward strand.
TATCAACTCAATATATATATGATAACTATATATACAAAAGTAAGTATATATAAAATAATTTAAGTGATAAGCATACCATGGTAAGAAAATATCTTATATTGCTCAAGCCCACGTAAATAAATTTGATAATTAGAAATATTCCTTTAAAATATTTCAATTTAAGTAGGTCTTATCTAGGTAGGGTTTGGTAGGTGTTAAATATAGGGTTTAGGTAATGACCAAAACCAATATACTTTGAGCCACAAGTTTTATGATGACCATGAATATGATAGTTTGACATGGGTAAAATGCATGAGGAATGGATGTGTTTCGAGATAATGACAAGGTTTCATTAAACTAATATTTTTCTTCAATGTAATCAATTAGGAGTTACAAGGCAATGATTAGAAAAAATTGAAGAAAAACTAAACTGACATTTTTAGCTATAACAGTCATCATGTATATCTAGAAGCACAAAGTAATAACTAACAGAAACCCATCTAATCTAAAGTCTAATATCCATATTCAGGTTGCATATCTTAAGTTATGATATTATATACATCTTCTAGATTAAACACACTTTTACAAGGAAACACAATGGATAATCCCCACCAACCAATACCTCGGCTATAGAATGCACCTACATTCTCTCGGTGCAATGAAGATAATCACCAACCTTAAATTCAACCATTTTATATGACATGAATATACTCATGAACACTTATGAATGTCATAGTCTTGGAAAACACCCGATATGTGATTGGAAAAACCCTAAGGGTTTTGAACAATAACCTTATGTGGAGACACCTCCCTAAATATAAATGCAACCAACCATGATTTATTTTAAAAGGAAGGAAAACCGAAATAAATTTCTCCATCCCCATTCAAAAACCAAATGCAGGGAAAGAAGACTAACTAATAAAAAATAAAAAAAATAAAATAATCTCAAAATAGGGCAACTTACCATGTTTTAATGGTGAGGAAAAATCTTTGGCTCTGGTCACTATTTGGTGTCCATAGGAGTCTTGACTCTCTTCCCTATGGGAGAATCCTTTGTAGAAACTATCTTGGGAGAGCCCTTGGGAAACCCATTGGCATCTTTTCTCCCCTTTATTCCCTTGGGATTCCTCATGGTTTCAGATGAAGACAAAAATGATGAAAAACTATGAATATTTAGAAGAGAATGAATGATGATAGCGGATAATAGGAGGATTCGAAGGAAAGGAGTGTTAAAGTATTGGAGAGAGGTAAAGAGCAAGAATTTTTTGGCTATGAGGGAAAGGGCCTCCTCTTTCATAGAGGAAACATGCTTCTTTGAAGGAAAATTGAGTAATTTAAATTACTATGTAGTAGATCAACTAACATTCATCGCTATATCAACAAAATTTCACCACAAAATAGATGACAAAACAATTTCCTTGTAAGTATGACGAAAATCGGGGATCCTGCTGTAGGAGGATCATTAGCAAGCACACGGAGAAGGACCACTCAGTGCCTAGGAATCTTTTCGGAATCTCAACGCTGACAGTCATGATAGTTATTTTGAAGCATGCCTAAAATCAGCGTCATGAAATCTTTTGAAGCACGCTTGAATGATCACGATCAAAGTGGGAGTTTCCACTCCTGCTCTGGAATATGACTGAACTAAGATAGCCATTAGGTTAGGTTCTGGAGTAGACAAGTAGTTGAGGGGAACCTTAAGGACCCTCGGAGATAAATAGAGGTTTTGTACGCCCAAATGAGGTGGTTGCAAGTTAGTAGGAGATTTTTGAATTTTAGTTGTTGTTTTGATTATAACTGTAGCCACTTTTACTTTTGAATAAATATAATAGAGGAAAATTGACCCAATCCATGGTGTGGACATTGTTTACAATTCCTTGTTATTATTTTTTCATGAATGAATGAATTTTGTTATGAGTAGATGGAACTATGAATGTTATTAGAAGTTTCAAGTGTTTCTCTTTTTTTGAATCAGTGCAAGGTCTGCACACAGAATGCAGGGAGTGTGTTGTCAGGATCTGCTTTAGTTCCAAAGCTCAGAAGAGAAAACACAACACTTTTCCCTTTGCAAGGAGTGCAAAATGACTGTTGTAAGGCATGTACAACTGTCTGTAAGAGCTCAAACCTTGCGTAAGAGTCTGTTGCAAGGTGTGCATCGGGAAAGAGGAGAATAGGAGGAGAGTAGGAAGAATTTATTTTCAAGAAATCCTTCGGATCTGAGTTATTGAAAATCCCTCAAACAAAAGGAGTGCGTAGGAAGTCGAAACCTTCATGAAGGCTGAGATCGGGAGGGATAACACTTTTCAGAAGTGTAGTCAAGGTGCAAGAGACAAACTCGTAGAAGATTCAAAGGTGAATACCTTTGAAGACTTAGAAAATATTCTAAGTCGGAAGAAATCAGAAGCTCATGAGGGGGAGTGATAATCGTCATTGGATCATAGTGCAAAGGATCAACAGTCGTCTGATCAAAACAAGGTGCACAAGATTTAACGCTTCACACACACAAGAGAGGGAACTCATCAGGGTTTGAGACTTGAGATTTATGAAGCTCGAAGAGATGGAAATCCGAAGTGACATCTTAGTCATTCGATCATCTGAAGTGGACCTGAGCCGTCAAATCCTCTGAAGTGAACCTCAAGCATTACATCAATCAAGTGAATATGAGCTGTCAGATATTGTGAGTTCAAGAGGAATCAAGTTGAAACTTGAGATTTCTGAAGCGCGAAGAGCCGAAGAGCTGAAGTGAATCTGGACCATTAGATCTAGAAGGGTATGTGATGGAGAGTGGTGAGATCTAGAGGAAGGAAAAAGGGAAGCATTCAAACACCCAAAGGTAGAAGAGCTTAAGAGATGAGATTTGTCGATCTGTAAGTGGACACTTGTCAGCAGATCGCGATCTCTGGGAAAAATGTAGTGCAGTTTCAGTTTGAGAAATGAGATTGCTAAATTCTGAAGACCCAAAGACCCGAAGTAATATGGATCGACAGATCTAGAGGAGACGTGGCATGAATCTGTGGACTCTAGGTAAACTCCTGAAGTGATTTGTAGTCATCGGATCTAAGAGAGATGTAGCATAAATCCATGTACTCTGGATAAAGACTCAAAGTAATCCTTGATCATTAGAATAGGAGGACACATGTCAGTGGATCAAAGCCTTTGGATAAAAGCCATTTGGAAAAGGCAGAAGTTTGAGATTTGAGATATTAGAAGTCTGAAGACCTGAAGGATATCTCGGTCGTTGATCGAGAGAAGGGCCATAGGACCATTGATATGAGTTGAAAGGTCAAACACCCGAAGTGAGGGCAAGGTCATTGATTGTGAGGACACGTGTCTGCAGATCATCAACTTCAAAAGATTAGAGTATGCAGGAAAGAAGGGTTTGATATTTGGGAAACCTGAAGTCCGGAGACCCACAAAGATCACAGTTGTTGATTTAAGGGGATAGGTGTCAGTAGATCTTACGCTCTGAAAGACTTCCCTGCAAAGGAAACTAAGGTTTGAGATTTGAGAATTTCGAAGTCCGGAATTCTGAATCGACCACAGTCGTCGATTTGGGAGGAGTTCTAAACCATTTATCCCATGAAATATATCTCGACCATCTATTGGAAAGAACCATCAAGATCATGAGATCGACGATCATCTCACATTGTGGGGATAGAAAGTGCTCGATATTTACGAGGTTGAGGGCGAGCTGCAATCGAGACCATGGTTTTAGGGAAGAGACACATGGAGGCTCAGCATGAATTGCGGGGTGAAAATAGGTTTGACACCAAACCACTCTTGAGTGTGCCCACAATTGCATGTAGGAATGAGGTCATCGCCCAAGGTCACACCTAAGAAGGGGCCGAGAGAAAAGGCGCTAAAACCAACTCTGAGATTTCGCAAAACGCGAAAGGGAAGGTCATGGGTATCGTGAAGCCTACGCACAAAGGCGAGAGGAACTATGTCTAACACAAAACAAGACCAACAAGGTTTCAAAGGGTCGTTCGACTCCAGAATCGAGGATCTTGATCAGGAGGTCACGCAACCCTTAGGAGAGAAGCAGGTTTTCACCAAGTGGTATCAGAGCTAAAGTTTTTCTTGCAGACAATAAGCAAAGGAGAAGAGACAAAAGAACTCGAATTTGTACTCTGTGCGTGACAGACAGTCAACAAAATTCAACCGAGGAGACGAGTGGAGCCACCTTTAGCCAATCGAGTTGTAGAAAGGGAGATGCAAGAAATTTGTGCAATATTAGAGGCGATGGAGTCAACGCAAAGATGAGGACTTGATGATGGAGACATCAATGATGCAGAGAGTGAAGAAGTAGAAGTTGAAGAAGATGCAGGAGAGGATGTTGCCGAAGAATGTTTGCTGAGAGCATTTCTTAGATTGGGAGCCAGGGCCAAGATAGAGGTCCCAATGTATGAAGGAAATTTAGATGCTAAAGAGATGTTGAATTGGATAAGATCTATGGACAAATAGTTCGACTATGAAGTTGTCGATGAAGAGAAAAGGGTGAAACATGCTATCACCAGGGTAAAAGGACATGCAACACTGTGGTGGGATGAACTGCAGGTTGAGAGGAGAAGCAAAGGAAAACATAAGATAATGAATTGGGACAGAATGGTATCTAAGATGAAGGCTAAGTTCATGCCCAAAGATTATCATATCAATATGTTCAGGAATTTGCAGAACCTGAGACAGAAAGGTATGACACTTAAGGAGTAAACAAAGGAGTTCTATAGGTTGAATATCAGAACTGGACAAAGGGAAAAAGATGAAGAAAACGTTTCCAGATATATAAATGGCCTGAGGTATGAAATCCAAGATGAGTTGAGCATGATGTCAATGATGACAGTGGAGGATGCTTATCTGTTTGAACTAAAGGTAGAGGAGAAGCTGGCCAGAAAACAAATCTAGCAAGGAAGAGGTAAAATCCCAGCCCCAAACAAAGGCAAGGGAGTTACCCATGACAAGGCACATAATTCTAAGGACGAGACTGAGAAACCACATAGTTAGTCGGAAAGAGAAGGAATTTTCTGAGGAAGATAGGGTGGTGGAAGAAGTTCTTATAGAGGAAGAGGAAGAAGCAGAGGAGGAGAAGTAAGATGCTATGCCTATGGAAAGAGATGGCACATGTCTTGGGAATGTCGTAAGAAAAATAAATAAGGAGGAGGTGAAGCTCACATTTCAAAAGCATAGAGAAGGAATGTTGAAGCATAAGGAGTAGAGGATGGAACATCCCTGATGTTGAGAAAGATTCTCTTAAAAATAGAGGCAGAAGTTGAAAAGTCAGTGAAGAGGAATATTCTCTTCAGGACAACTTGCAAAACTAAAGACAGAGTATGCAAGGTGATAATCGACAGTTGGAGCACTGATAACTTAGTATCCATAGATATGGTGGAGAAATTCGATCTCGAGACAATTGCACATCCAAAGCCATACAAAGTCTCATGGTTGCAGAAACGACAACAATTAATGGTTACTAAACAATGCTTGGTTGAATTTAAGATAGGAGGATATAGAGATAAAATTCTATGTGATGTAATTCCCATGGATGTATTCCATATTTTGTTGGGAAGACCATGGAAGTTTGATAGGAATTTCATTCATGATGGGAGGAAGAATACATACACCTTGGATAAGAATGGTAAGACACACATGTTGTTGCCAATAGAGGAGAAGAAAGTGAAAGAGGAATCCATCACAAGCATACTTCTCATGAGCGGGAAGGAACTCCTTAAAGAAGTCAAGAAAGAACAAGAGATGCAATTTGTTGTGGTGAGGAAACCTAGAGTTATCCTTACAAGTACTTTGATGGATGATTTGCCTAAAAAAGTTCAGGAATTGTTGGATAATTTTGCTGAAATAGTGGTGGATGAGATTCCTAACTCATTTCCACCCATTAGAAGTATCAGCCACCATATTGAATTGATACCAGGAGCAAGTCTTCCAAAGAAAGAAGCATACATATTGACACATCGAGAGAATGAGGAAGTGAATAACCAAGTCCAAGAATTGTTAGACAAGAGTTTGGTCAAAGAGATATCGAGTCCATGCACAGTACCGACTGTATTGAGTCGAAATAAGGATTGAGGATGGAGAATGTGTATATACTCAAGAGCCATGAACAAGATCACCTTCCGGTATAGATTTCCTTTACCAAGAATGGATGATTCAATGGACTGTTTAAGTGGAGAAAATTTCTTTTCTGAAATAGATTTGAAAAGTGGACATCACCAGATTAGAATGAGAGAAGGTTATGAGTGGAAAACAACTTTTAAGACAAATGAAGGTTTGTATGAGTGGCTTGTTATGCCATTTGTCTTAACAAATGCCCCGAGTACTTTTATGAGGTTTATGAATGAAATACTGAAAGAATGCATTGGAAAGTTTGTGGTTGTATATCTGGATGATATACTAATCTTTAGCAGGACTAAAGAGGAGAATTTGAGGCACCTAACACTAGTGATGAGGAGACTAGAGTAGGAGAAGCTATTGATAAATCTGAAGAAGTCCTCTTTTATGAAGACAAAAATCATTTACTTGGGTTTTGTGATCTCTTCAAATGAAATGAAGATGGATCCAGAGAAGGTGAAATCAATCAAAGAATGGATGTCACTGAAGAGTATGTTTGAGGTAAGGAGCTTCCATGGATTAACAAGCTTCTATAGGAAGTTCATTAGAGACTTCAGTGGAATTTGTGCACCAATGATGAATTCAATCAAGAAGAAACACAAGTCTTTTAAATGGACACAGGAGGTCGAGAGGAGCTTCAATATACTGAAGGAGAAAATAATAGAACGACCAATTCTGGTCTTGCCAAATTTTGAAAAGACATTTCAGGTGAGAAATGATGCAAGTGGAGTTGCAATTGGAGCAGTTTTGAGTTAGGATAATAGAACTGTTGCCTATTTTAGTGAGAAGATGAATGAGACCAAGAGAAAATACTCCACATATGATAAGGAGTTTTATTCCATAATTCAAGCCTTGAAGAAATGGAGACATTACCTTGTCCCACAAGAATTTGTCTTGTATATCGATAACCATGCTTTACAATTCATAACCAGACAAGAAAAATTCAATCAGAGGCATGCAAAATGGGTTGAGTTTATGCATAATTTTACTTTTGTCATAAAACATATTGTTGGGAATGCTAACAAAGTTGTTGATGCATTCAACAAGATATGTTTGATTCTGTATGAATTTCAAGTGAAGACCTTGGGGTTTGAACACCTTAAGGATATGTATTGTGATGATACATATTTAAAGGAAGCATACAAAGAATGTGCAAATCCTATTCTGGGAGACAAGAGCCAGTGGATAGAGTATATGATTCAACATGGATTGATGTTCAAAGGAAATCAGTTGTGCATACCAAAATGCTCGATGAGGGATAACCTTTTGAAGGAAAAGAATATTGGAGGATTGGCTGGACAGTTCGGCCATGATAAAACATTTGCAAAGTTGAGCAGTTTATACTATTGACCAGGTATGAGAACAAAAGTGATAATTTTTTTGAACAAATGTAGAATCTGCCAACATGAAAAAGGAAAAAGACAAAACATTGGATTATATCAACCATTACCAATACCAAAGAGACCTTAGGATGCAATAAGCATGGATTTTTTGTTGGGACTGCTAAATATGGCACACTTTATCCCATGGGAGAAGGCCAGTGATGAAACACATGTTGCAAATCTATTTTTCTAGGCAGTTGTGAGACTTCACGAACTACCTAGAAGCATTGTCTCGGACGGGGACACTAAATTTGTTGGTCACTTTTGGAGAATGTTGTGGAAGAAATTGGGGAAAAATTTGTCCTTCAACTCAACTTATCACCCTTAGACATATGGGAAGACAGAGGTGGTAAAAAAAAGTTTGGGAAACTTGTTGAGGAGTCTGGTCATTGAGCATCACAATAAGTTGGATCAGATTCTTCCACAAGAAGAATTTGCATACAATGACTCACCAAACAGGAGCACCGGAAAGAGCCCATTCCAAATATTGTATGGAATGCAACCTAGGGTAGTATCTAAGTTGAGAGACTTGGAACATAGTAAGATCAGGAGAATTGGAGCAAAATATTTTGCTGCAGAAATGCAGAAGCTCCATAGCCAGATTAGAGGATAGTTGTAGATTTCTAACCAAGAGTACACGCCCAGAGCTGATCAACATCATAGGGAACTTCAATTTTAAGTAGGAGAACAGGTTATGGCACATATCAGGAAAGAAAGGTTCCCTAGGGGAACATTTAACAAGTTAAATATGAAGAAGATGGGACCATGTAAGATCTTGAAGAATTTTGATGCAAACACCTATGATATTGAGTTGCTAGATGATGTGGGCATATCACCCATATTCAATGCTTCAGACCTATACCCTTACAGGAAACATGACATATTGGGATCAGAAGATCAAGAGAAGATTTAGTGGGAGAAACAAATGGCTATAGCAGAAAAACCACAGACGGAGAAGATCGTTGATCACACGATTGGCAAAAAGACTAGGAGGAAGACCTATTTTGAATATTTGGTCAAGTGGAAGGGACACCCAATAGAATATTTCAGATGGGAAAATGAAGTTGATATCTAGAAGTATGGAAATTCGTTGTAGGAGCTCATGGAAAGGAGTCCATGAATTTTTGTCAAGGGGAGTATGAAGCAGGGGCATCGTTACAAAGCACGTGGAGCAGGACCAATCAGCACCTGGAAATATTTTCAGAATATCAGCGCTGGTAGTCACGACCAATATTTCGAAGCACGCTTGAACTCAGCGTTGGGAAATCTTTTGAAACATGCTTGAACGATCACGAGTGAAGAGGGAGTTTCCACTCCTTATGTGGAATATGACTGAACTAAGATAGCCGTTAGGTTAGGTTCTGGAGTAGACAAGTAGTCGGGGGGAACCCTAAGGACCCTTAGAGTAAATAGAGGTTTTGTACACCGAAATGTGGTGGTTGTAAGTTAGTAGGATATTTCTGAATTTTAGTTTTTGTTTTGATTATAGTTGTATCCACGTTTACTTTTGAATGAAGATAATAGAGGAAAATTGAACCAATGCATGGTGTGGACATTTTTTGCAATTCCCTGTTATTTTGTTTTCATGAATGAATGAGTTTTGTTATGAGTAGATGGAACTGTGAATGTTAGTAGAAGTTTCAATTGTTTCTCTTCCGTCGAATCGGTGCAAGGTGTGCATGCATAATGCATGGAGGGCATTGACGAGATCTGTTTTGGTTCCGATGCTTAGAAGATATAGCATGAAACTTTCCCCTTTGCAAGGAGTGCAAAATGATTGCTGAAAGGCATGCAAAGTTGTCCCCAAGAACTCAAACCTTGCGTAAGAGTTTGTTGCAAGGTGTGCATCGAGAAAGAGGAGAATGCCAGGAGGGCGGGAAGAATTTATTTTCAAGAAATCCTTCGGACCTGAGTTATCAAAAATCCCTGAAATGCAAGGAGTGTGCAGGAAGTCTAAACCTTCACGAAGGCCAATCTCGGGAGGGATAGCACTTTTTAGATGTGTAGTCGGGGTTAGAGAGATGAACTCATAGGATATTCAAAGGTGAATACCTTTGAAGACCTATAAAATATTCTAAGTGGAAGAAATCATAATCTCAGGAGGGGGAGCGACAGTGGCAATTGGATCATAGCGTAAAGGATCAACAACTGTCTGATAAAAAAAAGGTGCACAAGATTTAACGCTTCACACACACATGAGAGGGAACTCATCAAGGTTTGAGACTTGATATTTCTGAAGCCTGAAGAGCCAGAAATCCGAAGATAAATGTCAGTCATTCGATCATCTAAATCATACTTGAGCTATCAGATCATCCAAAGTGAACCTCAGGAGTCAGATCGATGAAGTAAATCTGAGCCATCATATATCATGAGTTCAGAAGGAAGCAAGTTGAAACTTGATATTCCCAAAACGCGAAGAGGGGATAGCTAAATAAAATCTAGACCGTTAGATGCAGAAGGGTACGTGTCAGTGGGCCGTAAGATCTAGAGGAAGGAAAAAGTGAAGCATTGAAACAACTGAAGGCCTAATACCCGAAGAGTTGAGAACCGTCAATCTGTAAGTGGACACTTTTCAGTAGATCGTGAGCTCTGGGAAAATTGTAGTGGAGTTTTAGTTTGAGAACTGAGTTCGTCGAATCCCGAAGACCTGAAGACCCAAAGTAATATAGACCGACAGATCTAGAGGAGACATGGTGTGAATCCATGGACTCTGGGTAAAGTCCCAAATTTATTTGTACATGTCAAAGTCTAAGAGAGATGTCGCATAAATCCATGTACTCCAGGTAAATACCCGAACTAATTCTCGATCCTCGGAATAGGAGGACACACATCAATGGATCACAACCTTCAGATAAAATCCATTTGGAAAAGGGCGAAGTTTGAGATTTACGATCTTAGAAGTCCGAAGACCCGAAGGAGATCTTGGTCATTGATCGAGAGGAGGGCCATAGGACCATTGATCCTATTTGAAAGGTCAAACACCCTAAGTGAAGGTAGGGTCATTGATTTTGAGGAAAGGTGTTTGCAAATAGTCAACTCTGGAAGATTGGAGTATGGAGGAAAGAAATGTTTGAGATTTGGGAAACCTGAAGTCTGGAGACCCGCAAAGATCACACTCGTTGATTTAAGGGGACAGGGGTTAGAAGATATTCCACTGCAGACTACTGCCCTACAAAGGAAACTAAGGTTTGAGATTTGAGAATTCTAAATTCTAGAATTATGAATCAACCACAGTCGTCGATCTGGGATAAGGAAGGCTAAACCGTTAATCCCAATAAATAGATCTCATTCGTTCGTTCAAAATCACCATCAATATCGTGAGATCGAAGGTCATCTCGCATTACGGGGATAGAAAGTGATCGGCCTTTACGAGGTTGAGGGTGGGACGCAATCAAGACCACGGTTTTAGGGAAGAGAAACATGGAGGCTCAGGGTGAATTGTGGGGCGAAAAGTGGTTTCACACCAAACTAGTCTTGAGTGTGCCCCCAATCATGCGTAGGCGTGAGGTCATCGCCCAAGGTCACACATCTAAGAACGGACCGAGAGAAAAGGCGCTAACGCTAACTCTGATATTTCACAGAACTCGAAAGGGAAGGTCGTGGGTATCATGAAGCCTGTGAAGGGAGCCGAGAGGACCTGTGTCTAATACAGAAGGATACCAGCAAGGTTTCCGAGGGTCGTTCAACTCTAGAATCTAAGATTTTAACCGGGAGGTCCAACAACCCTTAGGAGAGAAGGGGGTATGCACCAGAGCACCCCAACAAAATGATTGAAATCGTAGTAATTTGTAATGATAGAGTTAATTCAACTGATATCGTTGTAATATTTTGTCGAATTTTGACCCCATATGTATTAGTATGTTATTTTTGTTTGCTGAAATGTTACATAATTATGCATGGTTGTTCCTTTTATTATTAGTTTTGCATAACTATTTCATATACATGGCATGGTGATTAATAAATGTTGCATGTTATCCAATTTTAATAGTAATGGCAAGGAGATTCCCAGGTGATTCTTGAATTGTCGTTCTCGCGGGGAAACAATTTCACACGCACAAATGGGAGTAGATGTTGGGCACGAAAAAAGAATGATTCCAGACGTAGTTTGTTTCTATGGGTTGTTTTCATTGTTATAATTGGTATCATAAGAACAATTTTGTAGTGTGAATCAACTTTGGGCTAGGTACGTTACCCTATGCTATTGGAGAAAAACATTTTGGGTTGTCGGTAACGGGGGACGTTACATTGTGGTCTCAGAGAAATTGTTTCAACACCACGCTTGTATGAGATAGAGATAAACATGAAGTTGATGAGGCGGGAATTTTCATGATGGTCACGATGGTTGCATTAATTATTGACACATAAGCGCATAAAATATTTGCGTGTATTAAGTATTGACAATGAATGAGAAATGTTGGTGCATGGGTCATGTGCACTAAAATTTAGCAATGCATGGTGTAAAATTAGTAATGCACATGAAATTTTGGTGCGAGAAGTTTGCACACTAAATTGTGGTGTTGCATGATGTAGAGATTTTGGCATGCACACAATATTGGAGCGTAGGGTGTGCGTATTTAATATGGGTGATGTGTAGTATTGAATTGTCAGTCACCTTGTAATGTTGGTACGTAGTATGTGCGTGTTAAATATTCATGCTAAGCATAAATAGAATTGATGGTGTGTAGGGACCATTCGTGAGTGGTATGAGTACACTAGGTATTGGTGCCTAGTGTGGAAGTTGTGCAAACTGGATATTGTTGCATGGTGCAAAATTTGCATGCATTGGATATTGGTGTGTGGTGCATAAGTTGTGCTCACACGATATTCGTGTGTCGTGTGGAAATTGTGTGCACTCGATATTTGTGCATGGTGCGGAAGTTTCTTGCATTGGATATTGGTATGTGGTGCAGAAGTTGGATGCATTGGATGTTGGTGCATGGGAACTAATTTGTGTGCAATAGATATTAATATGCGGTATAAAATTTGTGTGCATTGGATATTCGTCTGTGATATAAAAATTTGTGTGCACTAGATATTCATGCAGAGTGTAAAAGTTGTGTTCACTAATTATGGGTGTGCGGTGCATGCACTACATTTTGGCATTATGTGTGTAGAAATTGTGCATATTGAATATGGGTGTATAAATTCATAATTGGTTCATGCAAAGTCAACTTTTCGGTCTATCACAGCAAAAAAATAGTATTTTTCCATGAAAATTTTGTATTTTTGAAGGTCATAATCTCGCAAGGCATTTTTGAGTGCCTAAACAACAATTTTAGGAGTTTTGATTTTTAGTAATGTAGATTTCATAGGAACCACATAGAGTCCTTGCAATTTAAATTAAAGAACTTAGATATACTTGTCCAACAAGCTAAAATTTTTTCAAAACATATCTTGTAAGAGAATGTTACATATGAAACCGCGCAAGGTAAATTTCAATACCATTTTACTTCTAAGGAGTATAACGCCTTGTTAAGAAGTTATTTTGGGGTAAAGGAGTAGTCTACGGAAAGATAAAGAGCTATAGAATACATCTATGGAGATGTAATTGCAAGTATGGGTACCTGAAAGTGTACAGGATGAGAAGAAATATTCTTGTAGGATTTAGTGAAAAAATGAAAATAATCAAAACTTCAGTAGGTTGTGACTGGCAACCTAGATGATAGATGAAGAATCAAGGGAATAGATAGAACATCGAAGACGCATAGAGGATGTACATCCATAAATATGAAGTTAGGGTTTTTTTTTTCATTTGGGTAATGCGGGAACAAAATCCAATGGGCATGGAGAAGGCAAGGAGGAGAGAATGAACTTGGTGGAGACTATAAAGAGTCTGCAAAGAGATATTCATAGATATAAGTTTGATAATGAGAGGCTTAGGGAAGATAAGGAGTAGAAATATGGCTTCAACATTAAGTTTTTGCATAGCTTGGACATAATAGAAAATAAAATGAACAAAGAGAGTAAATCAAGAAAGTTAAGTATTCATAGATATCATGCCAAAATAGGTGAATCTGGAAGTGCTATTAGACACCATCATCAGTCACCAAGGATTTCAGTGAGAAGAGCACAAAATAGTCCAATTTTATTCCCTTTTAGAAAGCATAAGAGGAGTTATAGAGTATATGAAATACAAGGATACATGAACAATATCAAGCCCCCTACCTTTGATGGTGAGCAAAAGAAGGATGAGGATGCATAGACTTGATTTTTAGGGATGAGGAAATATTTTTAGTTGCATAATTACTCCTCGTAGGAAGAAGGAAGAATTGAAAATTTTCAACTAAAGGGGAAATAATCAATGTGGTGGGACTATATTGTGAAATTATAACACATTAATGAGAATAAACGCATTGGAGGCAGTTCAAAAAACAAATTGAAAAAAAAAACTTTACCAAGCACTATTATGATAGGAAGATGAAGGAGTTCTTCGAACTCAATCTTGGGAGTATGACAATGGATGAGTATGAGAGGATATTATTAGATTTGTTGAATGTATGTTGATTTCATCAAGGATGAATAGGTCAATACTCAAAGGTTCCTAAGTGATTTTCCATCAATATTCAGTGAAATGATACAATATGATGATCCCAAGACATTGGATGAAGAAATAACGAGATACAAGTTCCTCTATGATCAACATAAAGGAAAACCATATTTCCAAAAGGATTGATAAGATAAAAATAAAAGTAATATGGAGTAGAGGAATAAGGGGAACAATCCACCATTATTCAAGAATAATTCTCAAGGGAATCTAACTCAAAATGAACCTAGAATGCCACAAACATTGGGGAAAAGGCCAAGACAACAACTCATTAAATGTTTGGGTTGTGATGGAGATCACATGTAAAACTATTTCCCTCACAGAGGTGAAAAAGTGGGGAATATTCACAATGTATAAACGATGATACAATTGAGGACACGGGAGGAAGCATACCAAGGATCTATGTAGCCCTAGACAACAAGCAAGATAAATTTCAATCTCATATGATTGAAGTGGGTAGTAAGGTCAATGATCAACTTATTGCTATTTTGATTAATTCAGGATTTAGTCATAGTTATATATATCTCTAGTTGGTGGAAATATCTCATTTTCAAAGCAACAACGTTGGGAAATCTTGGTTGGTTCAGTTAGGTATAGGAGCTAAGAGAAGAATTAATGAGATAGTTAAGAAATGTCCAATGGGCATGAATGGATGGAGCACAAAGGAAGATTTGAATATCATATTGTTGGGTTCATATGATTTCCTAACTGGTATGGATTGGTTGGACAAGCACTATGTAATCCTGGATTTTTATAACAAGACACTTACTTGCTTGGATGAGGAAGGGAACTTGAGAACAATTCAATGTATTCCAAGGGTTGTAAATATTAGAGAATCTTTAGCTTTGCAGCTGAAAAGAATCTTCATAAAAGGATGCCAAATATTTGCAGTGCATATGGAAGAGACACCTAAAGATAAAGTTCCAAGCATTGAAGAATATGTAGTCCTAAAATAATTTAAGTATGTATTTAGAGAAATATCGGGGTTTCCACTAAAGAGAGATATTGACTTCTCTATTAATTTTATTCTTGGAGCAACCCAAATGTCCAAGACTCCTTATAGGATGAGTACAGCATAGCTAAAGGAATTGTGTATGCAGCTTGAATAGATTTGGTAGAAAGGGTATATACGCCCAAGTGTGTGACCTTGCAGTTTCTCAATGATATTTTTGAAGAACAAGGATGGAAGTTTCAGGTTGTGTATTGATTTCAGACGATTGAACAAGGTGACCATGAATAACAAGTATCTTTTCCCAATGACAATTTCTGTTTTTGATAGGTTGAAAGATGAAAATATATTCTCCAAGATTGACCTCGGGTTGGGCTACCATCAAGTGAGGATTAAAGAAGAGGATATCAACAAGACAACATTTAGAACAAGGTATGGCCATTATGAGTTCATAGTGGTGCCATTTGGGTTGTCAAATGCACCAGCTGTCTTCATGTGTTTAATGAATGGAATTTTTAGAAATTACTTGGATAAGTTTTTCATTGTCTTCTTGGACAACATACTTATCTACTCCAAGTCTGAAAAAAGAGAATGAACAACAATTAAGGATGGTGCTACAAGTGTTGATGGAGCATCAATTGTATGAAAACTTGTGCAAGTGCTCATTTTATCATAGGGAGATTCATTATTTGGGATATATTATTTTAGAGGAAGGGATAGCAGTGGATGCAGAAAAGATGAAATCCATTGAAGGATGAATAACACCAAATAATATCTTAGAGGTGAGGTCATTCATGGGACTTGCAAGTTACTATAGAAGATTTATCTAAGGCTTCTCAAGAATCGAAAACCCAATCCCTTCTTTGAAAAAGACGGGTGTGATGTTCGAGTGGACTATTTAATATGAAGAAATATTTCAACACTTGAAGAATTTGTTGACAAGTGTGCCAACCTTGAAGGTTGTTGACCCAAATGAAGATTTCATTTTGTACACTTATGCATGCAAGGAAGGGCTTGGAGGAGTCCTTATCCAAAATGGGCATCTGATATGCTATGATTCAAGGAAGTTCAAGGAACATTAAAAGCACTATAACACTCATGATTTATAATTGGAAGCCATAAATCATGCCTTAAATATGTGGACGAATTATCTTATGGGAAAAAAAATTCAGTGGAGAATAGACTGTAGTGGTCTGAAATATTTTTTTGGACAACCAACTTTGAATGTTAGGAAAATCGGATGGCTGGAATTTCTTAGTGAGTATGACATTGATATAAAGCATATCAAAGGAAAGGAGAACAAGGGGATGATGCACTCAGTAGGAGCATGCATGAGATTCAAGCTACAACCATTAACATGTGCAAATCTAATTTAAAGGACAAAATTTTGGAAGCTGCAAAATTAGATCAACATTATGTGCAAACAACACAAAAAGTACAACAAGGAAATTTGTAGAAGAAAATTAAAGATTAAGAGCTAAGGGAAGATGGAATCCTCATGTACAAGGGTAGTGTTTATGAGTCTAATTTTTAGGAGTTGAAAAATATGGTGCTAAGAGAGATGCATAATGTACCTTATGCTAGGGACCCATGGTACCGGAAAACAATTGTCATTTTTAGGAGCCAATAGTTTTGGCCATGTATGAAGAAAGAGGTGGTTGAGTATATTGTTAGATGTTTAGAATGTCAAAAGGTTAAAGCTGAGAAGAGACGTCCAACTAGTTTTTTATAACCATTGTCCATTCTATAATGGAAATTGGAAGTGGTGATGATTGATTTCATCACCAAGCTTCCTATAAAAACAAAAAAGCACGATTCCATCACGGTGGTGGTGGATAAGATTACTAAAGATTCTCATTTATTTGGGTAAAGATAACTCATAAGGCTGCTAACATTGCCGACATTTCTATGAGAGAAATTTCCAGACCACATGGGATTCCTAAGGAAATTGTTTCTGACAAAGATATCAAGTTCACATCCAACTTTTGGAAGGGATTATTCAAAGGATTTGGGACAAATTTGATTTTTAGCACAACTTATCACCCATAATTAGATGGGGGAAAAAAAAGAGTTAACTAGGTGATTGAGTATATAGTAAGAATGTTTGTGATGGATAAACCATCAAAATGGGAAGATTATTTACATTTAGTTGAGTTTTCTTACAATAATGGGTATCAGGAATATTTGAAGATGCATACATTTGAAGCATTATATGGTCGAAAGTGAAACACACGAGTGATATGGGACAACCTAGAAAATAGAGCAATTATTAGGCCATAATTTCTATGAGAAATGGAAGAGCATATTGTTAAAACAAATCATAATATAAAGGATTCTCAATACAATAAAAAATGTTATCTAGACAAAGGAAGAACACATAGCGAGTTTAAAGTGGGTGAGCATGTCTTCTTAAAAGTGAAGTATAATAAGACTTCACTAAAATTGGAGAGCTATCCAAAGATAGAAACAAGATATTGTGGAACATTTGAGATCCTGGAAAGTATTGGTCTTGTTGCATACATGATTTCACTGTTTTCATCCATGTGCATACATAATATGTTTCATGCGTATTTGCTTAAAAAGTATGTTCCTGAAGCTAATTATCTAATTGATTGGGATGTGATCTAGGTGGAGCAAGAAGGATACTTTCGAGTTGAACTAGTGTGGATATTGGACCAGAAAGTCAGGCTACTTTATAATCGAGCAATAGGACTAGTAAAGGTCCAATGGATCTATTACGGTCCTATGGATACAACCTAGGAACATGAGGATGCAATACGGGAAGAGTACCTACATATTTTTGAAGATTTTTTAATGTACATGTGTATATAATACACTAAGGAAAGTGCATAAATAAGGGGGAGGGGAATGTAATACCCCTAAAAAGAAACCCAAGTTTTAAATGTACATATCTTTATAGGATGGAGATCCAAGATGTTTTGGTCCAAAGTCGCTTTGTATATATATACATTTTGAGGCCAGAGTGCCTATGCGATTTAGGCCAACAAGATTAAACAAATGTAATACGTAATCAATTTTTTTTTTATTAATAAAACACATGATGACAATAAACTAACTTAGTTGAAAGAGTATGGGGGGATAGGAATCCACAAAAGGTAAAGTGGGACTAAGGGATGATAAATTGTGAAGCAAGAAATGCAGAGAGAAAGAATAGATCAGAACATAGTATATTAGAATGTAAGAAGAAGAGTACAAAATGAGTACATGAAGAAGACTAATGAAGAAGTACTATGCAAAGGGAAATACCTAAGCTAAATAGGCTCAAGAAAATCAAGAATAGAAAGTATAGTTGGCCAGGACAGCTGGCAGTGTACAGTCAACCTGTTGAGGTTACATTCTATTTAACACTCCCTCTTAAACTCAACAGTTACAAATATCAGCATTGATTATGCCTAAGTGTTGTCTTTGAAAATCAAAAACCGATTTTCCTAGTGGCTTTGTAAAGATATCAACGAGTTGATCTCGAGAACCACAGAATTGTAGTGCAATATCACCATTATTGACTAGCTCGCATATGAAATGAAGACGAGTGTCAATGTGTTTGATTTTCTTGTGAAACACATGATTTTTGGATAGAGCAATTGTTGAAGTATTGTCACAGAAAATAAGAGTTGGATCATTTTATGTATGTGACATATATTTCAATATTCTTCTTAGCCACATAGCTTGACAAGAAGCTAAGGTAGCAGCGACATACTCTGCCTCTGCAGAAGATATTGATACAATTGGCTGCTTCTTTGATGCCCATGAGATCAGGTTCATGCCCAGGTGAAAATCATGTCCAGATGTGCTTTTCATGTCATCTAGGCTGCCTGAAAAATCATTGTCTATGTAACTAGATAGTTGATTACTATTAGATTTAGTGTACCATAAGCCAAAATTGAGAGTTCTTGCAACATATCTCAAAATCCATTTTGCCATTTTCCAATGAGAATCTTTGGGGGATTCCATGAATCTGGAAACAAGGCTGGCTGCATGCATAATATCAGGCCTAGTTGCTGTAAGATACAACAAACTTCCTACTAAAATTTTGTACAGAGTAGAGTCCACTATACGGCCTTCATCTTTCTTGCTCAATTTTGTGCCTAGAGGTATAGGGGTTTCTGCTGGATTGCATTCTTCCATGCGAAATATTTTGATGATGTCTGCTGCATACTTTTGTTGACAGACAAAAATGCCTTTGGTTGATTGATTAACCTCAATCCCTAAAAAATATTTCATTATGCCAAGATCTGTCATCTCAAACTCAGATTGCATGGCATGTTTAAAATTTGTGAACTCAAGATTTCCAGTATAGATCATGTCATCAACATATAAACATACAATCAAAATTTTATTGTGTTGATATGTTTTGGTGTAAAGAGTTGGCTCATTTTGGCTTTTGTTGAAACCACTTTTGATCAGATAAGTGTCAATTCTGCTATACCAAGCTCTTGGAGCTTGCTTTAAGACATACAAGGCTTTCTTCAACCGATATACTTTGGCTGGGTGCTCTTGGACTTCAAATCTAGGTGGTTGATCAACATAAACTTCTTCTTCTAAAAAACCATTCAGGAATGCTGACTTGACATCCATCTGGTATACTTGCCATTTATGTTGGGCTGCTATGGCCAATAGAGTCCTGACAGTGTCTAGTCTTGCTACTGGAGCAAAAGTTTCACCATAATCAACACCTGGTTGTTGTGAGAATCCTTTGGCAACAAGTCTTGCCTTGTGTTTTTCAATCTACCCTTTTTCATTGAGTTTAGTTTTGTAAACCCACTTGACACCAATACTCTTCTTGTGACTGGGAAAATGAACAAGATCCCATGTCTCATTTTTCTCAATGGAGTCAATTTCTTAGTTCATGGCTTGAACCCAATGTGGCTCCTTAGCTGCTTCCTTAAAAGATGTAGGTTGACATGACATTAGTGCAAAAAGATTGTGTTTTTCAAAGTCATCCAACTACTGATGGATTTCTCTCAAACTTCAAGTTCTCTGATTTCGAATTTCAGAGGATGAGTCTCTGCTAGAAGTTGAGTTATCTTGTGAGTGTTCAGGTTGTCTTTGTACTTGCAATCTTGGAAGAACAGTTTGAGGTACTTGTTGTCCTGAATTTTCTGTGTTTTCAGCATTGGGCAGCAAAGTATTTTGACTGTCCATTTGCTGATTTTATGAATCATTCCAAAATTGATTTTCCATAAATTTTACATCTTTGTTGAGAATTAGTTTCTTGGAGATTGCATTGTAAATCCTGTAAGCTTTATATGTTTCACTATATCCAGTGAATATACATTTCTCACTTCTATCGTCCAATTTCTTCCTTAATTCGGAAGGTATGTGAGAGTATGGTATGCATCTGAATGTCCTTAGATGTGCAACATTTAGCTTTGTCCCATTCCATGCTTCTTGGGGGACTTTCATCTTTAGACTTGTGGTTGGAGATCTATTCAGGAGATAAACTGAGCATGCTAATGCTTCAGCCCAAAAATTATTTGACAAACTTTTCTCTTTGAGAAGTGTTCTTCCCAAATTCATTATTGTCTGATTTTTTCTTCCAACCACTCCATTCTATTGTGGAGTATACCTGGTTGTTGTTTGCATTATAATGACTTGTGATTTGCATAAATTTGCAAATTCTCTGGAGTTGTATTCTCCTCCTCCATTTGACCTGAGTGCTTTGATATATTTGCCACTCTGTTTTTCAGCTTCTGACTTGAATTCTTTGAATTTTGCAAAAGTTTCAGACTTGTGTCTGAGAAAATAGATCCATATTTTTCTGTTGAAATCATCAATAAACATTAGAAAATAAAAGCTACCACCTATTGACTATGTTTGCATTGGTCCACATAGGTCAGTGTGGACAAGTTCAAGATTTTGTTTGGCTTGATTGGAAGATTGTGGAAAACTAGTTCTCTTATGTTTTCCATGTATGCAAGACTCACATGGGGGAATTTGCTCTTTAAAGGTAGGAAGACCTTTGACCATAGAGTTCTTCTGAAGAATACTTAGACTCTGAAATGGTAGATGTCCAAATATTGTATGCCAAACCATTGTTTCATTTAGGGTAGATGCACTCTGTGCATATGGTTGACTCAGATTTGCAGTTCTGAGGGTAAGGGGAAATATCCTATTCATAGTCATATGGATTTTAGAAATCAATTTTCTGCTGGGGTTTTTGTCATATATTTTGCAAGATGCTCGCTCAAAAAGTACCTTATAGCCATGTTCAATGAGTTGTCCTACACTTAGCAAATTATGTTTCAGATCTAGAACATGATAGACATTGTTTATGTCTTTCTTGACATTATGTTTAGTAAGAATAGGAACAATTCCTTTTCCTTGAACTTTGAATAAAGAATAATTTCCAAGTGTAATATCAAATGAGAGTGAAGAATCAATGCATGAGATTAAATCTATGTTACCTTTCATGTGATTGCTGCATCCACTGTCCAGCAACCAGAGATCTTTAGGTTGTTGTTCATTCTTGTGGCATGACAAAAACATACCTCCTGAGGTTTTTCCTGTATGATTTGACACATGTGCTCTGCCTGAGAGATGATCTACTTGCTTCTTCCTGCATTCAGAGTCATAGTGCCCATACTTTTTGCAGTAATAGCATTGTATGCTTGATTTCTCATTTGATCTTCTCCCTATGCCCCTTTGAGGCTAAAATCTCTGATTCTGATCTTGTTGTCTGTGTGCTTGGAAGTGTTGATTCAATTGTTGTTGTCTATCCACTGGAATGAGGATTTATGTGACTACTCCCTCTTCCTTGGTGATCTCTACATCACCCTCTGCCTCTGCCTCTGCTGAAGGAGAATTTTGTTTTGAAAGCATTGGCGATTGACGCATCCATGAGATGCAGTCAGGTCTCATCTGTCACCAGAGAACCAATTAGTTCATCTGTTGAAAATATTGACAGATCCTTGGATTCAAGGATTGTTGTTACAACCATTTCGAATTTCTTTGGTAAACTTCTGAGGAATTTCTCAACAATGCGTTGATCAGTGATGGTTTCACTAGTCAATCTGAACTGGTTCACGATGCCCATGACTCTGGTCATAAATTGATCCAGATTTTCAGACTCTGTCATCCTTAGAGTCTCAAATTGCATCCTGAAGGTCTACAGTTTAACTGTTTTGACCCTGTCATTTCCTTGATAGGAAGATTTAAGGATGTCCCAGGCCTGTTTTGAAGTACCAACGCCTATGATTTTTGAGAAAATCAAGTCATCCACAGAATTTTGAATCCAAAATTTAGCTTTATTTTCTTTGTTTCTCTAAGTTGCCTAAGCAATTTTCTGTTGATTAGTCATGGTGGATAGGTCTGCTGGATCTGGTTCCACATATCCATGATCTACTGGATCCCAACACTCTTGTGCTTGCAAGAACGATCTCATCCGAAGAGACCAGAACTCATAGTTTTTTCCTAGAAGAATCGGACCCTGAGTTGGTCCTAAATTGCTAGATGTCGCCATCTTTTAAAGAATTTAACAAAACAGAAAAAAAATTCTTACTTACCTGTCTCCTGCATGTAATTTGCAGTGGCTTCGGAACTCTGCGATTCAAGATTTCGCAAGTTTCGACTTCGCGATTTTCGGCTTTGCGATGCTGTCTTCGGGACTTCGTTATACAAGTCCTCCAATCTCTTGTCTCTCCAACTTCCGATCGCCGAAACACCGAAGAGAGATTAACGGCCTTGGATTGGCCCTTTGTCTCCGAATAATATGACCACATGCCTAAAGGTTAAAGTGTTGTTGGCTTTTCACGATTTGGAGAATAGCGATGTCTATGTCGGTTCTTTATCCTCCAAGCGACCACAACTCTATGACCAAGGGTTTAACCCAAAGTCCTTTTCGCAACTCGCACCTTTGTGAGTTCTTGGGTTGAACTCTCTTGCCCTCCTGTTGCGATCTCCCGAGATGCGATAATTCAATGTTGGGTTGATTCCTCCCTTGATTCTTTTCGCTATTCGCAACCTTGCAGATTGAAGCATCGATCCTTCACGCTCTTATCCCATGAATCCCTGAGATGCGAGAAATCAACAGAGTGTTGACTCTTTTTTCTAGGCGACGCATGTCATCCTATCTATCATGTAGGCCCCACCTTATGGGTCTACCACATGTTCCCTCGTGCCTCAGCTCTCGACACTTTGCGATGTATATAGTTGAAAAAGGATCCCTTCAACCTCTGAACCTCCAAATACGCGATACATGATGGGGTTCCTGATCCAACGGTCCTCCCATTTTTTGGATCGAATGGCTGTCCTTACTCCTCGCGATTTTGCAACTTCGTGACTTCATGAGTTGGGACACCCAACTCTTGGGCTCTCGCTCTGCAAACCTCCTAGTTTATGAAATCTGAAATGTTGAAACTTCACTTTGGACTCTTCAATGGTCCAGATCTTCCTGTGATCTAACGGTCCAGATTCTTTCGAGATTTTGCGATTCGTTATTTCACGACTTCATAAGTCGAAATTTCTCCTATGCATTCTAGAGGACTAAACCTCGTGAACTTTCTCATATATCCAACGACTGTCAGTCCTCTGCGCAAGATCTAATAATTGAAATTCTTTCTCCTTTTTCATGCTCTCCTCATCCCTTCTGAACTAGATTTCTGCCTTAGATCTATTCGGAGGACGTATCTTACTACTGCGACAATTGTTCTTTGCTCCTTAGACACGATCTTTGTTGTATTTCAAGGAATTTTCTCCTGTGAAAGAAAATTTCGTGATTCTTTCAAAGATTTGAAAGAATTTCACGAGTTCTTTGAAGCTTAGCGTTGTCTGTTGCAATCTTTGACGGATTTGAGAGAATTCTCATAAATCTTTAAACGATTATGCCTTCTGCAGAAATCTTTAACGAATTTGAACAAACTCTTCGAGTTCTTCAAATGTTCCTGCGTCCTGCAGCTCTTCTTCGTGATTCTTTTACGAATTTGAAAATTTTACAATAATCTTTAATGTTTCTCCATCTGCAGTCTTCGCTTCATCAATATTTTGAGCGTATAGTGCTCTGCTTCCTCGTGTGAGATTCAACAAGGAGAGAAGCAGAGAACTATAAGCCCGTTGGAAAGGTATTTCAGAGAGATACACATTCCACTATCAAAATATAACTTTGTTTTCATTTTAAACATAGTGATGCAAAAAAAGAACGTTTAGGGCCCCAAAACGACCTCATAAGTACAACAAGACGTGCTGACATGAAAACATACAAAATAATCCAGTTGGATTAGGCGAGAGGCCACTCAAATCCACCTAGAGGATGTGTGGGGATTCAAAAATCTCCAGAAGTGTAGAACCCACAATTACAAAGTAGTACATAAGAACATGTTGAACAAAAATGGACATGAGGAGCCAATTGGAATAGGTGGGTGGCTACCAATATCCACCTGGATCAATCCCCCCCCTTAGGAATAAATGGTATCCATTGCGTTGAGTTTCCCCATCAGGTGAGTAAACTTCTGCTGGATTTGGCCCCAGGTGAGCCACTTGCCTTTGTGTAGGATTTTCCCTTCCTTGCCAACCCAATAAAGATGGATCCACTGTTGGTGAGTGCCCTTGACCCGTGTGTCCACGAACTGATCAGTGGATTCTTGTTCCATGTAGTAAGGGTTGAGCTATGTTGGTTTCAGTTGTTCAGTGATCTCAAAAGTGTCCAATAATGGTGGAAAATATGGCCAAAGGAGGTCCACATTGAATATTGGATGCAGACTAAGGAAGGGTGGAGTGTTGAGCTCAAAAACATTGCTACCCACAACCTTGGTGATAGTGTAATGTCCATAACAAAGTGGCAGAAGATTTTGATGGGGCCCGATGAGACGCTCCTTCTGCAGATGTAACCATACTTTGTCACCAACCTGAAACTGGTGTGATACCCTGTGTTGATCATGGTGCTTCTTGTACTTAGAATTGGATTTCTGCAAAATCTCTTGGACCTGTCGGCATATGTCTTGAATATGCTCAATGAATTTGGTGGCTTTGTCGATCTCATACTGATTAGGGGAAGAGTTTGTCTAGGTGGTGGCAAGAGAGAGTGCAACATCAATGGGTCCCAAAGATTGGAATCCTAGACCCACCTGAAATGGGCTATGGACAGTGGAACTATGGAAAGCCCTATTGTAACTGTGTTGGACATAGGGGAGACTCTTTTCCCATGTATATTGATGCTTAGAATTGTACATGTTAAGGATGTGCACAATCATTTGATTGATGACCTCTGTTTGGCCATAGGTTTGGGGGTGGAAAATAGTTGATTTTGTAATCTTGGTATCCAACAGAGACCAAAGACTTGACCAAAAAGTGTTGAGGAACCTGCTCTCTCGATCAGAGATGATGGTCTGTGGTATCCCAAAGTGGACCCACACTCGTTCGAAGAAGATATTGGTAGTATATTCCAATGTGACATTCTTCTTACAATCCATGAGTATGACCATCTTCGAAAACCGATCAACGACTACAAACACATAGTCATTTCCTTTCTTGGTGGATGACAAGCCAGACATATAATCCATTGAGATGGATTCTCAAGTATTCTCGGGAATAGGAAGAGGGGTATATAAGCCTTTCTTCTTTATGGTTGGCTTGGAAATGGCACAAGCAGTTCAATATCTGATATACTTGTTGATATCATGTCAAAGTTTTTGTCAATAAAAATGTTTCTGAAGAACGGCCACAGTTTTCGCTACGCTGAAATTTCCTGCCACCCGACTCTAGTGGGTTGCCAAAATCATCTTTGCACGCTCACTTGTAGGAACACAGAGATGGCCTAGGTTGCATAAGACCCCATCCTGAATGTGAAAATAAGTGATAGTTGCGCCTGAACCCAAGAGATGATATGTGGTGGCGAAGTCTGGATCTTGTTGATAAAGTTGGGGCCACTCAAAGGCTTCATGTGCACAAGAATGGAGCACAGTGGTTAGTGAAACCACAGGGGGATGAATGAGGAAGTCAACGACATGATTGGAGATACATGTCTTATACTTGATGTTGAGATGAAACTGGTGGAGGTAGGTGGATCAATTTTGATGGTGATCATTCTATAATTTCCCCTTTTTCTATATGAACTCTAGAGGCTTGTGATCAGTGTGTATGATCGTCTCTTTCCCTAGAATATAATGTTTCCATTGGAGACAATATTGTACAATGGAATACATTTCCTTGTCATAGTTGGGGTACTTCCTACCAGTATCAGAGAGTGTCTCAATATGGTATGCCACCGGATTCCTGTGATGAGTGAGAAATGTGCCCACTAGATAGTCATATGCATCAGTCTCAATATTGAATGGTTGTTGCAGATTGGGCAAGAAGAGTACCGGAGCTGAGCACAAGAGATGGTTCAGATCATCAAATTATCATTACTTCTCCTTCCCCCACATGAACTTGTCCCTACAACTATCGTTGGTCACTTGGTTGGGGGGCCATGCAATATGGGAGAACCCCAACATGAACCATCAGTAGAATTTGGCTAGCCCCAGAAAGCTTTGAAGCTCGATTAGTGTAGTCAGGGATATCCAATCACGGATGAATTGGATCTTATCTAGATAAACATGTACCCTATGCTCATCAACAATGTATCTGAAGTATTGGACCCTCCTCATGCCAAAAGAGCATTTTTCCAAGTTGGCATACAACTTGTGATGTCGTAGAGTGCTCAAAAACTGTTGAATATGTTGCATGTGCTCTTCCCACGTTCTTCTGAAGATGAGGATGTCATCCAAATATACCACCTCAAAGGAATTGGTGAAGGGTTTCAATACATCATCCATAAACCTCATGAAAGTGGCTGGTGCATTTGTTAAGCCAAAGGGCATGACTAGCCATTCGTAGAGACCCTCTTTAGACTTAAAGGTTGTCTTCCATACATCAGTTGGTTCGATGGGAACCTGGTGGTAGCCATACTTTAGGTCAATATTTTTGAAGAATGTTTCCCCCTTGAGTTGGTCAAGAAGTTCATCAATCCTAGGAATGGGGTGGCGGTTCTTGAATGTGATTTTGTTTAAGGCTATGTAATCAATGTAGAGTCTCCAAGTCCCATCCTTTTTTAGCACCAGTATAATTGGGCTTCCACAAGGGGAGGATATGGGCCTGATGTGCCCCTTTTGAAGAAGATATCAGATTTGATGTACGATTTCATCATTCTCCATCAATGAGCACCGATAGACTGGTCCATTAGGTAGAGGTGTGCTGCGGGTCAAATCAATTGGATGCTTGGCTTGACAGTGTGTTGGTACCCCTATAGGTGAGGAGAATATGTCTCTATATTCTTCCACGATCTCCTTCACTTTATTTTGCTACAAAGAGAGTTGTTGTGTATAGGCCATGGATGTGGCAGCAACCTTCTTCTTACTATGAGCATGGATCACAAAGAAGACAAACTTCTTGGTCTTTGAAATGACCTTATTTAATTTCTTAGTAGATATTAAATAAATAGCAGTAGGAGATGCTACCTCTAGGACCCTATACAATTGTCTACACAAAATAATAATAACACTATAGGGTCTAGAATCATACACAACATGACTCTTCCAAAAATATGGTTGTCCTAAAAGAACATCACAAAATTCAAGGGGATAAATATCACACAATACCTCATCTTTGAAAGGATTTATGTCGTATGGAAGACAACACTGTTGGCTGACATGAAGATCTCTTCCTTAGTGAAGCGAGCCGATGGTGTAGGGTTGCTAGTGTGGTGTCATTGGCAGGTCCAACCACTTGTGGACCTCTACTGAAATCATTTTATTTTGACTACCAATGCTGACAATGAAATGAATTAGAGCCCCCTTGACCCACATCTATGAGTGAAAGAGGCGTTCCCCTTTCTCTGGTTCTTTTGGTTCACTCGACCGGAACTTGGTGGTAGAGATAGTGGCAGTGGGTTCAACATCGATAATCATCTTCCCTCCTTTAGGATTTGACTCACAATCTGAATTGGCCTCCGACTTAGAAGCCTTAAGCTTGGCCATGGGGGACAATTTGGAGTGATATTCTTCGGTGTTGTGCCAAGGACTTTTATGGTACTCACACCATTTTCCCATGTCCTTCTTCGTCTTGTCATTGACCTTCTTGTGTTGTAGCTTGGATTGGTTGTCCTTATGGAAACCATCTCGACTTGGTCCCTTGTTGTGTGGTTTGAGGATGCCTTTTCCCTACTTCGGCTGTGAGGGGTTTGTAGATCCAAACTCTTGTCATTTCTTCTTAAAATTCTTCTCAATCTTGACAATGTATCTATATACCGTGCCCAAATAGGCGATGTCCAGGAACTCCATTTTTGTTTGAATATATATATGCAAAAAACCATGATATTTGAGCACTGGATGACACTCAGAGTCTTTGATACCCAATTTTGTGCGTAGGGTATGGAAAATATTGGTGAAATCTGGTATTGTCTAGTCCCTTTCTTGACGTAGGTTGGTCCATCTAGTGAACTGCTCCTCCTAGCTTTCAACAGGGTCGTATTGTTATTTAATGGTGTCCCATAATGAATCCCATGTAGGGGCCACCAAAAACATTGTAGAATCCTCCACAACCCTTTCCTCAGAGTAAGTATTCCACCATTCTTTAACATGGGGAATGACCTTGAGGAGTGAAAAAGTGATATTTTCCCTATCAGAAAAATTGTCGACTGAAAAACATCATTTGAGAAGATTCAACAAGTTATCTATAGTATCTACATCTATCAGTCCTTCAAATAAAGAAATATAAAAATTTACATGTACTTTGAAGGGGGTTGTATGGTCGCTTAATGAAAATGCTTCTCCTATGGGTAGTCGTCAAAGGATCTATGCGAAGTTGTCCATCATTTCATTCCTTTATCGAGTGAGGGATTCCTCGGGAAACATTTTAATAGGATCTATTGCTCCATCATCTTCCTTTTCATCCCCCATAGGTTTTTTTCAGGCTCGATGTGAATGATCTAGTAATGGCTTGATTGGTTCGTTTCCCAACTTCTTGTACCCAGATCTTGTCGAGGACATGCACGAAGAAAAAAATGAAGAGAAGACCACTCCGATACCACTGATATGGATTTAGGAGAGGAATGAACTAATTAATAGACTGAGTACAATAAACACAGAGATATGGAGAATAACAGAAATGTCCAGTGAACAATAGCTTCTATTAAATAATGAAATAAGTTGAAACTGTAAAACTACATAACTAGAAACTTGCTCAAATGGTGGTAGCTATCTCTGAGGAGAGATGTGGCTGCTATGCGCATCTGTCTAAGAAGAATGGATTACAATGAGGTTCCATAGGCATTTTTTATACTACTCATGAATGCCAAAACCCTAGACATCCAAAAACCTAACCCTAGAAGGTGAAACACCAAAAGTCATGTGGGCCCTATAGGTAAGTTGGTGTAATTTGGTACCTCAACCTCCTAGGGATGTAACTTTTGCATACGACCTTAGTTTTAGGCGCGTGATAGCTATTTGGAAAGGTATTTCAAAGAACTACATATTATGCCATCAATATCTAACTCCATCTAAAGTTTGAATGTGGCGAGACAAAAAAGAAACATTTAGGGCCCCAAAATGGCCCTGGAAGTACAACAAGATGTGCTGACATGAAAACATACAAAATAAGAGAGTTGGATTAGGAGAGAGGATAGTAGTATCCACCTAGAGGATGTGTGGGGCTTCATACAACCTCAAAAGTGTAGAACCCACAATTACAAAGTAGTACAAAAGAATGTGCTGAACAAAAACAGACATCTGGAGCCAGTTGGAATAGGTGGGTGGCCACCAATATCCACCTAGATCAAGAGTGTAAGAAGAAGTTGGAGTTGAATATTACCCAATAAATCCTTGTTGTTTTGGGTTGAATAAGTATTGTTTTAGGCCTATGGAGCATTGTCTATGGGTGAGAGAGTTGTTGGGAATAATTTTCCGTATGTGTGGGCTAGTGGGTGTTGTAACTCCTTGAGAAACCTTATGCTCCAACTGCTACAAAGCTCTAAAACTTCATGTTTGTCTTGTTTATAAATCCCTAGAAGGGAAGTGGGACATCCTGAAGGACTGTTGAGAAGAGAAAGGGGTAAATTTTCTTAGGTGGGACAAGATGTTGGGAACGAGAGGCTATGAGTTGAGAATTGTTGCTAGAGTTGCCACCTGAGACTCTGTTGTTTTATGTTTTGGGTCAGACCTTAGTTTGGCATAGAGTCCTTTTCCCTGGTTGATTCACAGCCCCGACCTGGGGGTGACCTATTGTTGAGAGTATATGAATAGAAAATTCTAAGGCTAGGAGGAATTTCTAAGGTCTACACATAGTTGTTGAATTATAGAAAAAATGAGTGTTCTTCTATGTGTGTTTAGATATTTTTAATCTTGTTTATGTTTATGTAATTTATGTTTGCTGAAATGTTACATAATTATGCATCGTTTTTCATTTTATTGTTAGTTCTACATAACTATTGCATATGCACAGCATGGTTATTAATAAATTTTTCATGTTAGTCAATTTTAATAGTAATGAGAATGGGATTACGAGGCGAGGCTTGAATTGTCGCACACATAGGGAAACAATTATGTGTGTGGAAATGGCAGTAGACATTGTGTGCAACACAAGAATAGTTGCACATGTAGTTTGTTTCTACAAGTTATTTTCATTGTTATAATTGGTATCAGATGAACAATTTTTTTTTAATGCGACTCAACTTGGGGATGCTTACGTTACCCTGTGCTATTGGAGAAAGTTTTTTTAGGTTGTTGGTCATGAAAGACGTTACACGAACTCTTAGGATTCACAATTCTGAACAAGTTTTATCAACATTCCAATGCATCTAGGCATACAAGCATCAATTCATGGCTAGGATACACCAATAATTCCTAAATCGATTCAACCATGGCTTCTTACATTCAACAATTCGTTTTCCTTTCCCATGCAAGAACAAAAATGAGAAAGAAGAGTGAATCAAAGAGGAATAACTCCCAAAAATAATTTCATCGAGAATGGATGGCCAACCCCAAAGACAATCAAGAATTTTTTTTAAATATCAATATTGTTTCCTTCCCCTAAGAATCTCACGTAACCCCCTCTTTCTCTTTAAAATTCCAAGGTGGTTAAAATAAAAGTAATTTAAAAAATGTAAAGGCGTATCCTCTCATCTTCCCCCTCTCTTGTGAAATCATAGCCCCCTATAAGTTGTGTCCTTTGTTTCTTGCAATCAATGATGTATTTCATTATTTTCAATGTTCAAAGTATTATATTTACTAGGAACTCTGACCCCTTTCAAATAAACAAAATACATTATTAATCTAGAGACTCAAAAACAGGGTATCAAAAGGGCACATTTCTTTTCCTATTCTTCTCCCCTTATAGGAAGGATTTTGGGGCCTCCAATGTTGAGAAGAGATAAAGAGGCATTTCTTGTGAGATTATGTTTAACATAACAAGACAACTTGGAATATTGAAGGAGTGAAAATTCTAGTTTGTTAGATTCCTTTCCATCTTGACCAGTAGATCTTCCCATGTAAAATTTCTTAAATCATTTTATGTCAGTGGGGAACCAAGGTACTTGGATGGAAAAACACTGTGTTGAAATCCTAACATTATAGAAATATTATTTTTAATGGGAATGTGAATGTTAAAGAAAACGATTTGTGACTTACCTTTGTTGATGGTTGTTCCCAAGGATTATACAAATTCCTCTAGCACCTGCTTTATTTCCAACGATTCCTGAATAGTTGGGTTTTCCATTAGCATTGTGTCATTGAAAAATTGCTAATGAGAAAAAAATAGTTCATCTTCGTGAAGGTAAATTCCTTTGATATTATTTTGAGAGACTTCGGCTTTGAGAGACCTACCTAATCCTTGCACCATGAGAATAAAGAGGAAGGGGGAAAGAAGATCACCTTGCCAACTTCCATTAGAGGGAGAGAAAGAGAAATAAGGGGAACCATTGACCAAAATTGAAAAGAAAGAAGTGGAGGCGAGGGACATAATCTAGTTAACCTAGGGAGCAGAGAATCAAAAGGCAAGGAGAGTGTGATGTATGTATTGCCAACTTAATTTATGAAAATATTTGGACGTGTCCAACTTGATTAACATGCCCACCATTTCGTTGGTTTAAAAGGAGTGGATCATTTGATGTGCTAGGATGACACCATCTAGGATTTGGCATCCTTCCATATAATCTATTTATTCCTAGGAAATGAGGTGTGGGGGGATAAGATTGAGTTTGTATACAATTAATTTTGTAATTATTTTATATACTACATTGTAGAGGAAAATTGGTATAACTTTTCTAGAATCATCTTATTTTCTTCTTTTGCGATAACATATAGGAAGGTTTCGTTCAAGTTAGGTAGGAATTGGGATAATCAACAAGAATATTATACTAGATCCAACATATTGTACTTGATGATGGGCCAACAAGATTGAAAGAAGTCAATTATGAAACCATCTGACCCTAGATATTTCCCTTTAGGAATTTAAAATACTACTTGATCTATCTTTTTAATGGTAGTTGGTCTTAATAGAGAATCGTTTTGTTATTGGGACACCAAACTTGGAATGTTACTTCCTATTTTATTGATGGATTATCTTTGATCTAGTTGTGTTTCTGTGCATAGGTTTGTGAAGTAGCTAACCAATTCCTGCTATATCTCTACATGCTATGTTAGCTGATGTCCTTGATATTTTTTTATGGAGGCTATGTAGTTGTATTGCCATTTGTGGATGGTGGATCCGAGGAATAATTTTGTGTTACAGTCTCCTTTTTTGATCCAATGCACATGATATTTTTGTTTCCATATAATGTCTTCCTATTTGTCTTAGATATCTATTTGAGTTTGCAAATAAATTTCCTTTGTGGATAGGTGTTCATTGCATCATTTTTAGATGATTTGTTGTTGAAGTTGCTCCATTTTTTTTTTTCTAATTTATTTTTCTGTTTAAGTATGTTTCCAAAGATCTTGTTGTTCCATTTATTGAGTTTTTGTTTAATGTATTTCAAGTGTTATTGGAAATAGTACAATGGAATTCCTTGGAAGTGTTGCATTTCATGCCACCAGTTGTCAATGCTTTCCAGGAAGGTGGGGTGTTCTATCAAAAAGATTCAAATATGAAGGGTCTAGTGGGCTGATCAAAGCCAATACATGGGATATTAGAGGAGTCAATATAGAGGTCGATTAAAAGTAGAGAGTCTGAGATAAGAAACCAATCTACCCTTGAGAAAACTTGGATGAGGATAGATCAATTAATTTGATATTGTTGATGATTTCCTTAATATTAAGAGAGGCTTGATCTAATGGATGAATTCCTCCTCTTTTTTTGAAGGGAATTAATGATGTTGAAATCCCCTCCTATGATCTACGTATTATCCCCAATCATAGTTTTTAGGTTTTGGATAGATTTGAGAAAGAGGACTTTTGTGGGGACAAAGGGTGGGTCATAAACATTGGTGATGAAAACTCGGGAAGTCGTTCCAATGATTCGAAAGTGGAAATATAGTGTTCTTGAGGAGGAAAAGAAGAAGTTCAAAGTGATTTCAGTAGGGTTCCACAGGATGGTGATTCTTACTGTGCCACCTTGAGCATCAGTGGATATGAATTAGGATTGTTTCAAAAATTTAGAAGAAAGAGTGTCAAGGAGGTTACTTGGGAATTTGGTTTCATGTAAAAAGATCACAGTGGGATTTTTCTTTGCAATGAGTTTCTTCATCGTTCAATGTTTCTTTTAACTATTTAGACCTCTAGTATTCTAGGCTAGTATCTTAATGAAACAATGGGGGTTGAGGGGAAACATGTCAATCATACAGGTAATCCTTCCTAAGTTAACTAGAATATCAACTAGTCCTTGGACGAGTTGTTTGTTACTTATTCTACCTTCTTTATTTTCCTCCTTGGGTAGTTTGGTTGCATATTTAGAATAATTATCTTTAACTCCAAGAACTAAAGAGGAGGAAGAGGGATTACCTTTTTGGTGCAGAGTGCCAATATTTTCTTCTCATAAAGGATTCTCGAACCATTTCAATATGTTGTTCCAAGATGGATTTGGGGTCTTATTTCCTCCAGGTCATCGCCAAATATTGTAGGTCAATTTTTGTCATCTCCATTTCCTTTTCATCCTATGATTCACCTTTTTCCTCTCCGTCCTTTATCATTTCAATTTATGGATATTTGGCCTCCTTATATTGGATCCCCATGATTTTCTTGTGTTTTGTTTGCTCTTCTTGTACTGCATATGTGCTTTGGGATGCCTCTGGAAGTTGTTCATATTCTATGATTGGATTTTTATCCCTTTTAGGTTCCTCTTGTGTAGTCTGGAGGGTTTAGAACTCATTTTTGATAGGGATGTTTATCTGGTTGGGAAGGGTAGTCTATTTTCATGCATTACACCTTATGGAATGCACTTCTTCAAATCCCTCTCTATCTTTTGCTCGATTGTTCTGCACACTATGTTTTTGTTTGTTTAGAGGTAAATCCATGAATAAATAACCATGCTCATGACATTTTTTGTGGTGAAATGGAATGTGCCCATGATCTAAGGGTTGTATCCATTCTATGTCTTGATAACGCAAAGGGATGGACTATGGGAGTTCTTGAGAGACATTTAGACATACACATATCCATGCATAATAGGTAGATCAACCTTTTTTATAACTTCTATAATTTAAAAAAGGATCCAAAGGCATTTTTGATGGCTTCTAGAATTTCCTTCTCCCAAAATTATTGCAGTAGAGAATAGAGTCAGATCCAAACTAGGGAGACAATAAGGTATTCATTTTATAGATTGAACTTTTCTGACTAACGCCGCAAGTATAGTCCTTCCAAATTGAGGAAGCATGCCTCATTTTCAAATACTCTATGCTTATTGTGCAAGATGGAAAATATTGCAGTGAAAAATCCCTTAGGTACTAGTTTGAGCTTGATCTCCCCTTTTGGCTTCCAACGGGTCTGGATCCACCATTCTAGGGCCTTCTCTGACGACCATATGCCCATAAAATTGTCGATGATAGTGTGATATTTCATGTATTGGAAATATTTAGTTGTTCGGTTGGATGTGATATCATATTGTGGAACTTCATCCATATTCAGGATACATCTCCTTAATCCCTTCTTTTTATTGGTTTCTTGGTTCAGGGATAGGCTCGTAGATTTGGTTTCTGCCTCAGGTCTTTTCTTACTCCTACCACTCCCTATGTTTCCTTGGACATGTTTTTCATTCAAATGCCTTTATAATTATGATTGTCCACCTCAAAATTGTTTCCAGTTAGAGCCTCACTATAGGAGAGAGCAAAGAGCCCTCCTCCAACCGCTTCCATGATGAAAGTTGCAGGTATGACATAATTTCTGAGAGAAAACTTACCTCGTAGATTGTTTTAGTACCACTACTTTTTTTTCTTTTAAAAATTAGATTATTATTATTATTATTATATAACTTTTTTATCTAACTAGTTATTTTTTTTATTTTTTATTCTATAGATATACATAACACCTTGTTTATTTTTACACAAATAAATATAGTATTTTATAATTGATGGACACACAATTATTCTTTGTATTCCAAAAACCAAAATGTAATGTTTTCAAATCATCTTTAGATATAAATTTAGTATGAAATTATGATATTTTAATTACTACTTATGAATATACATGGTTGTAAAATATCTAAATTTAATATCATTATATCATAGTTTATTTATGGTTGTTGTTTATTCAGATATCTGATTTTTTAACAATTTTTTTTTTTAATGATATCTGATTTTTTAATATTTTTTATTTTTTATGCTTAGGGATGTGTATATGGACTTGTTATTTTTAGATACAAATTTATATTTTGTTAGACTTAATAGAAACACAATTAATCATAGTATTTTAGAAACTAAAATCTAAACTTTTAGTAACAATGTAGAATTAGATTTAAATTTAATATTATTTAGAATAATTTATTTAATATTTACAAATGTATATGGTTGTAATATATCTAAATTTAACATCAATATACTATAGTATATTTATTTTTGTTGTTTATCTAGATATATTATATATTATAACTTGATATTTTACAAAAAAAAAAAAAATTTAATCCATAAGGATGGATATAGCACCTTCAAATTTTTATGCAAAAAATTGTATTTTTTTTTATATTTAATGGAAACAAAATTAATTATAATATTCTATAAACCAAACTATAAGCTTCTCACATTATTATACAGTATCTCTTCAACTCTTGTGTGATGTACCCTAGTTTATTTACTATTCATAGATTTACATGGTTGTAAAAGATCTAAATTTAATATCAATATACTATAGTTTCTTTAATACTATTGTTTATTTAGATATGTAATAATTTTTTTTAACATTTTTTTTTTAATTTTATATTGGTAGGGATGCCTACAACAACCTGTTTCTAGAATTTTCAAATCATCTTATATTGTTCCAACAACCTTGGGGTGATCTATATATAGATATAAATTTAATATGAATGAATATTGGTTTATTTAATGTTTATAAATACATATTATTGTCAAAAATCCAAATTTAATATCAATATACAATAACTTCTTTATTGTTGTTTGAGAAAACATGGTATTGTTACACATGAAAAACACCTTAAGAAATGGTTTAGAAAACTATATAAAAAATGACAACAATATTTTTACATGCTTAAAACACTCGAAGAGCAAAGCAATCTATAGCCCCATCTAACCTCTCCAATTGATATATCATATTAATGAAAAAGAAAAATACACTCTTTAAATAGATAATATAGCCATTAGTATCGAGGATTATTATAGCCAATCACGGATCACTTGAGTGTTAAGACACATATCAATATAGACATTAATATTGAGGATAATATGAGCAGTCAAATCACTCTATGTCTAGAACATATACTAAATATCATATTAGATAACTACAAATGCATACTATTGCATACTAAAGAAACACACTTTTAACTAAATACACATTAGACCAATTTGATCTTATCTAACTCCAAAGTGTCCAAATACCATAAAATCCCTCCTTTAGAACAACTTGGGATAGGATTGAAGGATTTTCAAAGGTGACAAAATAGGAGAAGGGTGAAGGAATTAGAACTTATCCCCCATTAATCAAAACTTATTGATCTCCTAATATAGATCGAAGTTTGGAAAACTTTACTTATATAAGAGAATTTACTTTATTTGATCTTTTGCAGGGAAAAATAATACTTCAATAACTCGATCATGAATGAGCTTTGTGATGAATTTCATTTTGAGCTCAATGTGTTTGTTGCATTTATTTTGAACTAGATATTTGGTGATCTTGATTACACTCTAATTGTGACACTAAAGTGTCATAATACGTTCATGATGGAATCCAAAATTTAAAAGGATCTTGCAAATACACAAGGATTCTGAACTTGCATTAACCATTTCTCAATACTTTTCTTCTACTGGATAAAGAGAAATTGCTTATTTTCTCTTACAATCCCAAGTGATAAACTTTATGAAACCAATATTGAAAACATAACTTGAAGAAATGGATTCTCTACATCAATGATATATCACCATGAAGAAAGGGATTAATTACATCAATTTGGTTAAATTCCCACACCCTAGATGTTGCAATCGAAAAGGCCAACTAGATGGAGTCAATATTTCCTACTAGAGAAAATGTATCATCATAATCAATCCCATGGACTTGCCAAAATACTTTGGCAATAAATCGTTCCTTGTACCTACTCACATTTCCATTTTCTTATTTATTCATCCTATAGAACCATTTTCATATAATAAGCTTCTAATATCATGGAAGCCAAACCAAGTCCCAAGTCTAGTTCTCGATGAGGGAGTTATACTCCTAAGTCATAGCTACCTCCCAGAAATGATTTCCTTTATCCTATGCATATGTATGACATGTTGAAGCTATAACCACATATAAATTCATGGGAATTACTATTTCTATAGATGTAAGTTTATGTAGTTCCTACTCAAATTGGGATCTCACCCTCCTCAGATCCATTGGATCCTCCACAAGGTCACCTGCTTCCTTTTGGGTGGATTGAGCCTGTTTGGTTATTTGATATGAATCTTCACATGCATGCTCATAATATTTTTAATATTATTATGAAATAAGATATAAAATATAATATAAATGGGAGGATGCATCATCTCATATGTATGTAACAAGAGGAAGAACAAAATACTCTACATGTGGCTCTTGAGGTGCATTCATGTGACTTTATTCAAACTGGACACTCCTCTTAATGATGATGTTATCCATTGAATGATATACCATTATTTATTTCTTTATACCTTTTCGATAACTAAAAAATATGCATGTTTTTCTTTGAGTATCTGATTCCATCCTCTTTTCTGAAAGTACGGGGCCATGTGCATGATAAAAATGTTTAGAAGTAGGTGACTTATGTCTTGATTCTTTTCTAGGATTCAAAAGGTGCCCCAACCTTCATAGATCTATGAGGATATATGTTCTATATGTATGTGGCATAGTTGAATGCTTCAACACAAAATTTGGAGTGAAGGGACCTTTCATGCAACATGCAACTGGCCATCTCATTGAAAGATCGGTTCTTCCTCTCAGCTACCTCATTTTGTTGGAGAGCATACAAAAATGTATGATGTAACTGTATACCTACCTTATCACAAATATGATGTATATAATTTCTTACATACTCCCCCCCATTATCTCTTTGAAGTATATTTATCATGTTCATGGACTACTTTTCTTCATGCACTTTAAAATCCTTCAGATGCTCAAATACTTCATATTTTTTCCTAAGAAAATATACCCAACTGTGTCTTGAGTAATCAATAGTAAAGGTCAACACATAATTATCCTTCTTGATTTAAGGATGAGGGAAAGGACCCATGAGGTCACTCTGAGCAATATCCAAGAAAGAGTAGGCCCTCCAATCCTTCCCTTTCTCAAATTCCTCTTCTGGATGTTTTCCAGGTACACATCCCTGACAAATTCCTTTAGAAAATGTATGTCCAACAAGCCTTTGACCATTCCCTATTTGTTTATTTGTTTCATGTACCTAAAATTTAGGTGACCAAATCATTGGTTCCAAAGGATACTATCATCATTGGCATGGGTTATTCGCAATGTGGAATCATATTCAGTAATAAATTTGGAAAATGTGTACAACCTAGAACGATGATTTACCTCACCAACAACAATATTGGAGTTTTATTGCATGCCATGTATGATCATGGAATCTAGTTTGAACTCCAACCTTTTCAATGTGATTGTATGTGTTATTTGGTATATGGAGAATATATTTATGGACAGTTTCAGAATGTGAAAGACATTCTCGAAACTTCTAATTTGGATATCTACTCTCCCTTTTCCAGTGACTTCTATTGTGGATTCATCACCCATGGGAATTGGAGGACCTATTCCTGTAGTTAAATGTGAAAGTGCATATTATATGGATGCCATGTGGTGATATTCTCATGAATCGATAATCCATGCATTGGGATAAGAACTAATTGCAATTAAAGCATGCAGATTACCTTTGTTTTCCAATGCTTTGTCTCTGTGTTTCATCTTGGCATTCTCCACAATAAATCCCCCAATATTGTTTTCTTAGAGTGTTTATTCCATAAATTGTATGGTTTTATTCATGCATGTGGATTCATGATGGTAACAATGATTGCAATAATTTCACTTTATCTTCCCTTTATTTTCATTCTTGCTTTTGAGTTGGAAGAATCATTAGAAGGTTTGAAGTTGCCCCCTTTTCTTCGATTTGGATCCTTCTTTCCTTTTATTTATATTTGATTTCGATTTGGAATTTTTTCTCTCATGCAAAACAAGTGCATGCACTTTGGAGCTCTTCTTTGATCCCATTTTGATGCTATTTATTGCTTTAATTTATTGATCCTACATCCTTTTAATTGAAGCAATAAGGATTTGAGTTTCATGAAGAAGTCATGGATATTCT
Organism: Picea engelmannii; assembly: GCA_009831015.1. Lineage (NCBI taxonomy): Eukaryota > Viridiplantae > Streptophyta > Pinopsida > Pinales > Pinaceae > Picea > Picea engelmannii. The sequence continues at coordinate 583,587 of ML777796.1, forward strand.
CAAAACTTATTTGATCTAAAGAATTTAACTCAATATCGAGAATGTGGCTTCAAATCTCATCATGTTTTCCAAAGAGACCTTCCAAGTTTGTCCAAACCTTGTTTGCAATTGTGGAAGATTCAATATAAAATAATAATGCAGGAGATATGGACATGAAAATGAGACTGTAGGCCTCATTCATGTGGTGGAACTATTTTTATTTCTCGATTACTGATGTGGTTTTAATTTCTATTTCCATGTTTATTCAATATAATACTCTTCCTTTGAGAATAAAAATGATCTTCAACTTCCAATCAGATTAATTGTATGGTGTAAGAAATCTTACCGTGAAAATTCCATTCTTTATGTCTTATTCAATATTTTTTACTTACAAATGAGTGCTTGTGTGCATTCTTCCTAGAAACCTATGGGATTTGATACCATGTAAAATTTGGTCGAAATATACATAGAGAATATAGATAGAAACAATTCACACAAAGCTTGTAAAGTTGAGAGAGAGAGAGAGAGAGAGAGAGAGAGAGAGAGATAGAGAGAGAGAGAGAGAGAGAGAGATAGATGGAGAGAAAGAATAAATAATTATATTAACCAAAGGAGAGAATGAAAAAATAAACTTGATATAATCTACATGGATAAACCAATGCATCATAATAGTGATATAGAGAGATGTGAAAACACACTAATAGACACACGAGTGAACTTCCACCCAGTCTTAGTTAATTGGCCATGTAGTCATCAGTTAACTGGATAATCAAAAGTGAAGTGAGGAGAATCTCATGAATGCACATGTGTGGAACCTTCTTGGTGATGATACCAAGGCAAGTGTACCCTCTTGTTGATGATCACAAGGTGAGTATCAAACTCTTGGTGATAATACTGAGGTTTTAATGAAAGACTCTACTCCACTAGTCTAACTGAAGTGAAACTGAGTAATGAATGAAGAGGGTGTGGTTCCCTCATCTACAAGAGAATATTTTCATTAGGGTAGAATATATTTGACTAGGGGTTCCCTAAACATAAAATAATCAACCTAGGAAAAAAAATATTAGTTTGGTGTGTAATATATCCAACAAGAAGCCCGCACGGGTCTAGACGGATTGGAAAGTGTTGTGTAAATGGAAGGAAATTTGTAAAGAGGTCTCATGTTCGATTCTCACCCGGATTTACTCATGCGCCATTCTTGCGGGCTGGGTGGTTGCACCTGGGGTTATAGTGGTAGCCGACGGGTATCGACCCCATGTCATGCAAGTATGAGAACCACCCATTTCCGATTCCCCCAGTACCAATATATATATATATATATATATATATATATATATATATATATATATATATATATATATCCAACAATAATAGTATTTAAAAAAATTGGTGTAAAAAAATATATCCATTTTAGCATACCAAGCTTGAGGATATTTCTTTAGACAATAGAAAAATTTCTTAGGGTGGCATACAAGGTTGGATTCATTATAAAAATATCCAAGATCTTGTTCCATGTATATTCACTCTTCTACATTCCCATGCAATCGGTGTATTTAACATTCATCTGATGGACCTCAAATCTATGTGAGGCAGCAAGGGATAGAACATGCTAGATGAAATTCATTTTGTCTACAGGGGAAATGTTTTATTGTAGTTAACTCCTTCAACTTGAGTTAATCCTTTACAAATTAACTTGTCTGTATGTCTTTCAACACGTCCACATGATGCATACTTTTTTCTATCCACCCATTTACATATAAAAAAAAATCTTCCATTCGGAAGTGGTACAAGATCCCAAGTACCATTCTCCGTTAAGGAATGATATTATCCATTTATTGTTTTCTCTCAATATGGATGAAAAAATATTTTTCAAATGCATATGAACCATGGATCTTTGACACTTGAGCTAAGGAGAATAAATGGAACTATGAATGTGTGTGAGATCGATATGAAGGATCACTAGAAATATCACTATTTTCTTATGTGTGTGACATTGATTTAAAGGATAACTCGCAAGATCACTATTTTATTCTCCTGTTGAATGGACCAATATGGGAAGTCGTGCTTATGGTGTAAGTTCATGTTCAATGGCCTCATCTGGAGGAAGGTGAGTAGGGAGAGGTGTATTTTCATCCCTGATATCATCTTTTGAATAAGAAACCATAATAGGACCAAAATATGGAACAAATGAAGAAGATGTCTCATAGACAAAAGATGGAACAAACACTAAATTAGGCTCACAAGGTAAGATATTTTCATCAAAATTAACATATCTCCTAATAATTATTTCATTGGGATGGGGTGTAATAAGTTTATAACCTTTGACATATTCATAATATCAAGAAAAAATACACTGATCAATTTTAGGCTATAATGATTTTTGTTTCTCATCAGGAATGTGCATCCATGCTTCACTACCATACACATAGAAGTGGGTTACATTCGATTTAATTTTAATCTATGATTATTATGATGTTATGTTTTTTAAATCCTTTTTGGTAGTGTTATTTACTATTAATTTATCACAATTAATGGTGTCCAACCAATAATGAAGACTTAAAATCTTAAACCGAGTCATATAATTTTTCGTTTCCTTTAATGTGATATTATTTCTATCAACAATATTATTTTGTTGTAGTGTATATGGAAAAATATGTTGCATTTGAATTCCCTGTGTACTGCAGTAAGTTGCGAGTATTTTGTTAACATATTCACTTCCATTATTTTCTCTTAAGCTTTGAAGTTGATGTCCAAATTATGTTTCCACAAGGGCCTTGTAGGCCAAAACAATGTCCAAAACTTCACTCTCAAATTTTAAAAAATAAACCGAAGAGATTTTGGAGAAGTCATAAATTAAATTTAAAAATTACCCCAAAGAAAAAAGGAGAAGGAAGCGTTCCACATAAATCAATATGAACAAGCTTCCCGGGGGCCGAGGCATTCTAAAATGAACATTTGTAAAAATTGTCCCAATGACATTTCCTGATAATACCGATAGTGAAAATATCATCTCTAGAAGGAATTAGAGGAAGATCAATCACCATAATTTTATTGCATAGTGGATGAAATGAGTGATAGTTTAGATGCCCAAACCATTCATGTAAAAAAATTCTCAATTCATCGCTATGACCAATAAAAATTGATGGAAAATTTGGTGATCCTAACTTTTCAAATTTATGCAACCTGGTAATATCATTAATAATTCTAGTAGCTAGAGAAACCTCATAATATTTTCAATCCTTGATTACAACTTGGTGAGTTGAAAACTCTATTTTTTCTATCTCTACCTGAATGAATGATATGATATATTCATAGAATGTTACATTAAATACTTAGAAAACATAATACATCATTGAAATGGCTATTGCAGACCCTACAACTCTAAGAGTTCGGTCATCACAAATAAATATTTGTTTGGTGTTACATTTATTAAGAGAAGAAAAAATATTATTATTCTTATCCATATGATAAGATGTTCCATAATCAATAATCCACTCATTCGAAGAAGAAATAGATGTTTCATTCAAGGAGAAACCATAAGAATAAAGTGCATGTCTGATAAGGAGAGTTATACGAAGAAGATATAAGGTACCATATGTATTATAACAAGCGAAAACATAATATTGCTTCATATACCAATGGAACAACAAAATAGAAAGAATAAAAACACCAACAGTGATACCACTATTGATAGAAAGTGAAGTTCACTTTCCCCTTCAAGGGGGGAACCTCCACCAAAGTAGAGTTCTATTACAATAATTCTTAAGAAAAAAATTTCTCATGCATTCTACTCCTATTTATACTAACTCTATATTCTAAAGAACATTCTAGAGGAAGATATTTCTAGAAGTGGAAGATTCTATTAAGTCTTTTTACATTAGACTTGTTTACATTATTAAATAGGCATTATTGACTAATGTCAACCTTTATTACATGGAAAATGTATTATTCTACCTATGTGAGGGGTTAGGGAGGTTGGATCCCTAACCAAAGAATCAAGATTGATGTTGTTCTTATTCATTATTTCTTATAAGGACTCAATCCTTTTAAAAAAATTAGACTATATATGACAATATCACCCACAAAACTTGCAATGCTTGTGAGTCTTCTTACTTTTTTATTTTGGTTATTTTTCACCGTTTGGAGTAGAAGTTGTATGAGAGGGTTTAGGACCCTTGTTTTCTTGTTGTTTCAATGATGTTACTTCTTTGGATGCTTGATTTTCAAAAAAATTTGGGCCACAAAGGTTTTGTTATATGTAGTTGTATTGTTAATCACTCCAAGATGAAAGAGCATATATTGCTCTCTAATTAAAGAATAATAATAAAAAAAACAATAGTGGGATCTTGATAAGAGTCCCCTAGAGATTCGCTTGTACCATAAAAGGTAGATACAAATACAAAATATGAACTACCAAGATTACCAGGAATAACATATATGCATCGGTCATCTTTCATATTTATTTTACATTCTTTAATTAAAATTCTAAGTTTTTTAAACTTAGATAAATAATATTCAATGCAAGGGAAACAAGTGGGATTTGAATTCATTAACTGATTTTAAATATGGTAGGATCAAATCACATTGTGTTTAC
>ML777796.1:588950-636870 GCA_009831015.1 Picea engelmannii
GTTGCTAGCTCTGAGGGCCCTGATTCTATCTTCAGAAGGAGGAATCCATTTGATATTGGCCTTATTCAGTGCTCTTCCAAGGATTCTCCTAGTTTGTCTTCCTTTTTCTTATTGTTATGGTATTGTCTATTTCCTTTTATGAGTGGTTTCTTTTCACCGTGCAATTTTTCCTCTGTTTTATATTACTGGAATTGGGATTGGTTACCCTGGGGGTGGGGGATTGTTGGCTTATTTATTCAGTGGACAGAGATGGACCCTTCTTGGAATGAATTTAAAAAAATTATCTAGCAACATGAGGAGATTTCTCAATCCAATTTCTCTACGCTCCAACAAATTTTAGAAAAATTAGGGGATTTTGAACTTTCTTTGGTCTCCTTGATAGAGAGGATGGATGAATTGGATCTTGAAATACAACACTTGAATTGTATTTCTTACCCACATCATTCATCCTATGCATCAATCAATCATGGCAGAACTTATCCTAATGAAGGAAACATAGTCAATGCAAATGAATAACGTTGCACAACACCTATAGACATTGAGGAAGGACTTCTCCAGCAAACCAAGGATCTAGAAATTGAGGAATCTACTTCATCTCATCAGTAAATGTTCTTTACATTTATTTTTTTATTAGGGGAGTTTGTTAAATATGTAATTAGCTTGTATGAAGAGGAAATAAATCTAGAGAGAGCTCCAAATTTTTCAACCTTAGCATTTGAATTATGTACATTACCTAAACCATTTTTGAAGAATTTGTATGATTGTTGTTTGCTCCAACACAACTTCTTTTAATGGGTATACAATTTATTTTATTTCATTTTTAAATAAAATATGTATATAAACTAGATTAAAATATTAAACTAATTATCTAGATGGAAATCCCTTGAAAAAATAGGCAATTTAAAAAGAAAATGATATTGAAAGTGAACTTCAGATGTGAACGTTATGTCGTTTTCAAAAATACATAAATGGTAATGAAAGTGCGACATGGAAAGTAATTGTTGGATCGTATGGTGATGGATGTAAGATGACGTAGTTGATTAAAATAAATATCCCCTCCTCATCTAACTTTGCCAATAAACTGACTTTTACAAATAAGTTACTTATCAAGTGGCTTGATTTTATAGAGTAAGTGAGAATCATTTTTACAAAGAAATTACTCTATAAATTAAAGTTGCATACAAAAAGTAACTAAAAAAGAGAATTTTGAAGTTATTTTATAGTGATTCACTTTTATAATTAAGTGAAACGCACTTTGCATTGAAGTTATCAGATAATGCAAGGTTGCATGAAATGTTTCAAAAATTAACTTAGAAAAAGAGTGAATTGAACTCAATACCTTTTATTAAATAAAACAACATTAAACCAAGTGAGATAATTTAAAATATATATAAAATTTAATGAAGGAGGGGGGGAACTTTTTTTTTTCTCTTTTCCTCGAAAGTACATTCTTAGCCCAAAAACCTTTGTTTTTCCTGCAAAAAAAATCAACACAACCACCCAAAAAAAGAAACAAAATTTTGAAAAAATATTTTTTAATCTCAACTATAATGCGGTTAGATCTTGTTGGATACATAATCCTATTGATTATGGTATTTTATAAAGATTATTGTAAATATTATTTAGGATAAACATGGATATGTGTACGTGAATAGGAAGAGTCATTGAAACCTCTTGGAAGATGAAAACAAACATCATCCCAAATTGAATTTATGAATGTATCATGTTAATGAAAATAATTCAAGTGTGAAGTTACTCATTCTTTTCCCATATCTAGCCTAGTAATGGTATGAAAGAATGTTTTAACTTCGTGATTATCTCCCCTCCTATGTTGAAACACCAATCATTTTCCCCTAGGTCTGTCACTCTTACTATGAAGCATTGTTGTTCCTTCCTCACCACTTTATGCATTAGTATTCCATATACACCCTCATATTTGTCATTTAAAGGTGTGGAGGAAACCATTGGCTCTATCTACATTCTAATTCAGTTTGGATCCATTTTGATTCTCTTTCATACATGAAATTTCAGATATCTATCCACTCCCCCTCATCTCCCATATACATTTCGACATGGATCTCTTCCCTCTCTCCTTGCTACTCAAATTCCTTCATCTATTGAATGCTTGGAGGTCTAGAGATCACAATACTTGTGAGAAATTTTAATGGATTTCACATATTTTATGTCATTTGGATATGGAAAAGGTTGATAGTTTTGAAGGCACCATATATGCCACTAAAACTCTTGTCACTGGGCATCTAGACATCAGGTTGAATTCAATGATTGAGGCCATATATCTCATAGCAAATGTTTCTGATATGGATACTAGATTGGACAATGTGGAATGGGATGAACTCCCTCAAATTTTTCACTAGTAACAAATGAAAAGAAACTCTAAAACAAAGAGAAAAAATTGTAAAATAATGGTGGATGTAGGAGATCAGATGAATAAGGTGTTTGCAAAGATAAATCCTACAATACCATGACTCCTCTTACTATGATACTTAAATAGTTCAACCGATCTATGAATACTCTCATTTTCATTTAAGTGTCTTAGTCCATATGGGAAAAGATTCAAATTGCTCGTGACATTTACAAGACTAATAGAATTCTAGCAGTAACCATTACATTATGCTTGATACCCCCTGATAGACCATTTTGGATTCTTAGATTCTTAACAAGGAAGAAGACACCACGTGGAAGAGATCGCGAAATTTGGAAAAAAAAAGTGTATATCTTCTAGTGTATGTAGATGATCTATTGATAACAGTGAACAATGAAATATATATTGCTTCCATCAAGAAAGAGTTGAAGAAATGTTTTGAGATGATAGATTTGGGATGCCTTCACTACTATTTGGGAATTGAAGTGACTCAAAATCCAAAGTACATATTCATATCGCAAAAGAATTACATTGTATAATTGTTGAACAAGTTGGGATGGCTAAGTGTAACACTCTTTCTACTCCAATGGAACAAAATTTGAAGCTTGGATTTACATAATAGAATGAATTTGAGGATGCAACCAAGTACAGATAGATTATGGGAAGTCTTATCTACCTTACCACCACCAAACTAGATATTTCATTTGTTTTGGGGATTTTTTTAGGATGATGCAAAAACATTTTGAAGGACATTGGTCTACTAAAAAATGAGTTGTAAAATAATTGAAAGGAATTAAAGACTTTGGACTCAAGTATTGTATTTTGGATGACTTCAACTTGATTGGATAGTCAGTTTCATGATATTATGGGGATAATTACGAAATAGTTTTTACGGTCACCTTAAATTATATAAGAGACCATGTGTACACTAAAATGTAACACACTAGAATTGTTTTATAAAAAAAAAAATCCTCTGGGGGTTTCAAAACATATTTTATAGTGCCCTTGCTTTTCAAAAATGTAATTTAGGTGTGTTTTTTTATTTCACTGAAGATCTTATGAGGGTGATGATTATGGTGATGTAGGGAGAATACAATTAAATGTATATATATGTGATGGAATAATGGTTGATGAGCGATGTATGAGAGAGAGTTTCATATAGAACTAGCAGATACAGTGGTTGGTGACCCATGTACTTTGATGGATGGTAATATTTTCATATGGACTTCAACAAACAATGTCTATTATAGGTATGTGATGAATAAAATAAAGGAAGAAGAGGGACGAAGAACAAATATCATAGAAGATAAAATATGGAAAGAGGACCAGAGAAGACCGATTATGATCATGGCCTAATGGGATCACAAGGATTGGTTAATGGGGGAGTATGATGAAATAAATTCTACTCATGATCATAAATAATTAATAAATTAAATGGTGGATTTGTAATTAGGTAGACTAATTATATAATTCTACATCAGTGTGAGAGATGAGGGGGAATGAGAGGAGTTAGGGATGGAGATCTCTTAAGAGATTCATGGAGATATTGTGGAGGAAGATGTGGAGATAGTTATGGATATGGTTTGAACTAACCATCTAATTATGAACTAGTTTTTATGTTCACATTACATTATATAAGGGATCACTTGTACACTAAAATGTAACACATTGGAATGTTTTTATAATAAAATTTATCCTTCGGGGGTTGAGAGCATATTTCGTAGTACCCTTTCTTTGAAAAATGTAATGTATGCATGTTTTTTTCTTCTACTATGAATCTGAAATTATCAAGTGGTATCAGATCATAAGAATTTAATTGAGCAACATCTAATGTGGGATCTATGTTGTTGGTTTTTGTTGATCAAATTTTTTGATCACCTAGATTTTCCACTCTTTTGAGTAATAATCAAAAAATTATTAGAACGAGGAATTTGTGTATGCTCATGATTTCATGTTGTAGCCATTAGTCTCATCTTCATCATGCATTTTATGGAATCAAAATTTGAGTTTGTATTCCCAAGATACTTATAATTGTGTCCAACTGCCTAACAAAGAGATTGCAACAACACATTCGAAGAATGGAATTTTTTCTAAGTGTTGTGTCTATCTTCCCCTCCCCTCTTCTTCCTTGTGGAATTCTTAGTCCTTTTACATCTTACATTTTCCCCTTCTTTCACCTCCTCCAACACTTTCCATCTCCTCTCCATCTCCATACTTAGTCATATTTCCCCTTCATTTTCTCATTTCTTACAAACTCGTTATCTCATTATTCTCCATCCATATCCATACTTAACGATTTTTACAAATTCCCCTATTATCCCTTCTCTTCTTGTTTCATACTTAGTATTTTTTCTCTTTCCACTCTACTCTCATTATTCACTACTCTCCTTACTCTACTCTCCATACTTAGACATTCTTCCCATCTTCCACACAATTTCCATACTTAATGTATTTGATACATAGCCATTTCTATAATTATCCCTTTTCCATTTTCATTTCCACTTTCATTTCATAATTTTCCATTTCCCTTTCTTATTTTCTTTTCTCTTTTTCCATTTTCCATTTCCATTATTTAATTTTCCTTTTCCATTTCCATTTCCATATTCTTTTTCCATTTTCCATTTTTTATTTCCTTTCTTATTTCCCTTTTTCCTTTATTCTTTTATTTTTATTTTCCATATTCACATAATGATCCTTCATTTTATTTAATATTATTTCTCTTATTTTTATTTATGGGAACACCTCCACGTGACACATGGAAGGTGACTAAATGGTGATTGTATGTGATGTGTGCATTCACAGGTTGACCAATGTGTAGTGATTGGATGTGATGTGCTAGGAATTCACATGTTGACTCAGCAATAACATGACGGTGACAGGGAAACAAAAATATTACCAAGTCATGAAATTTTCTAAGGCATGAAAGCTAAGCTAAAACCTCCATAAGATCATTTATTTCACATGAATGATATGTGAGGCACATTCATTACAAATATTATATGTTTAACCCACCACAATGCACGTGGGAATAAAAAAGGAGGAATTAGATAGAGGGATGAGAGTGATTCATGGACTAGATCAACGACTACTAAGCACTGATCTTCCAAATGTTATAACTCATGATTGAAACATCTTATTGGGGAAAGGGATACCTCGCTGGAAAGGTAATTTGACAAGGAATATAATGGTACAAATTTGAATGAATATAATGGTACAAATTTGAATGGTTGAAATTTTCCATAAGGTTTCAAAAAAATTAAAATATGAGTCATCTCACTTTTCATGACTTATTTGGAAATCGGTTTGGATCCTCGACTTCCCAAGGTTATAAGTTGAGATACATACCTACAAACTTCACACAAGAGAAAATTAAAACACATTCCACTTTGTTTAAAAGAGTCATATTCAGGTTTTGGAAATAAAAGTTTATTAAATAACTTTTATAAAAAGATAAATTGGTTCCTACTTGGAAGAAAATTTTCCAATAACCTAACATAATTAATTATAATTTAATAAAACATTAATTAAAAGTATTTATTCCCTATTCCAAAAAGATGATGCACATGAGCAGAAACCCTAACTACTTCAAAGAAGCATTGAGAGCATATTTAAAAGAGAGTTCCATCAAGGAGGGGTTCATTTTTGGTTGAGATAATCAATATAACATTGTTCATCCTTTAGTACATATCCAAATATATCATCAACAAATACAAATCTCCATTTCTCTAAAGATAAAAGATTATTTTACAGCCATATATGTGACTAAAAAATGTAATCCATTATTGCTTAATTATGTCATAAAGGTTTAGTCTTTGCATTTAAAAAACTTAACATCTAAGCACTAGTCATTTGGTTTACTGAAATGTTTTGTAATGAGAAGTAATTTTATATATTAAATTCCATAGAGAACTATTTTGGGGCATGAATTTAAGAAATTTTTAGACTTTGTGATTTATGAGTATAGGATTTTTGAAGTATGCCTATCAAATTATTTTCAATTTTGAATGTCATATTCATTTAAAGTTTTCTAAAGTGATCAACACCACTTCATTTGTCATCTGGTGAGAAAATATGGATGCATATTCTAATTGTATGTATTTTAGAATGATTTTATAATGAAGCTACTCATATATTTATTTTGATATAAAATCATTTCATTAAATTTTTATTGTAAAGAATTTGTTCAGTCCATTTCCTATAAAATGTTGCGCTCAAGGAGAAATCTCTTTATCAAGAACCATTTTATATATAAACTAGATCGATAAAGATTTTGGGCTTTCTTAGTTAAAAATCCTCCATTTGGTATCCCAGTCCAAAAACATCAAGCCACATATTTTAGATTATAACATAGGAGTACCACATGTCCAAGGTTTAGGATCGTCTATGTGAAGGTCGTTAGGTACTATTGTTAAGAAGAAAAGGTGTTTTCACCATGTAGTATGTCTTGTTCTTCTCAATGGAGTCAATTTCTTGGTTCATGGCGTGAACCCAATGTGGCTCCTTAGTAGCTTCCTTAAAAGATGTAGGTTGACATGACATTAAAGAAAAAAGGTTGTGATGTTCAAAGTCATCCAACTGCTGATGGATTTCTCTCAAACTTCGAGTTCTCTGATTTTGAATTTCAGAGGATGAATCTATGCTTGAAGTTAAGTTATCCTGAGAATTTTCAGATCGTCCTTGTACCTTCAATCTTGGAAGAACATGTAGAGGTATTTGTTGTCCTGAATTTTCTGGGTTTTCAGAATTGGGCAGCAATGGATTTTGACTGTCCAATTGCTGCTTTTCTGATTCATTTCAGAATTGATCTTCCAGAAATTTTACATCTCTGCTGAGATTTAGTTTATTGGATATTAAATTGTAAATCCTGTGAGCTTTAGATGTTTCACTATATCCAGTAAAGATACATTTCTCACTTCTATCACCAATTTCTTCATTAATTCGGAAGGTATGTGAGCCTATGATATGCATCTGAATGTCCTTAGATGTGCAACGTTTAGCTTTGTCCCACTCCATGCTTCTTGAGGGACTTTCATCTTTAGACTTGTGTTTGGAGATCTATTCAAGAGATAAACTGAGCATGCTACTGCTTCAGGCCAAAAAATATTTGACAAACTTTTCTCTTTGAGAAGTGTTCTTGCCATATTCATTATTGTCCGATTTTTCCTTTCAACCACTCCATTCTGTTGTGGAGTATACCTGGTTGTTGTTTGCATGATAATGCCTTGGGATTTGCAGAAATTTGCAAATTCATTGGAGTTGTATTTTGCTCTTCCATCAGACCTGAGAACTTTTATATAACTGCCACTCTGTTTTTCAGCTTCTGCTTTGAATTCCTTGAATTTTGCAAAAGTTTCAGACTTGTGTCTGAGAAAATAGATCCAGATTTTCCTGCTAAAATCATCAATAAACGTTAGAAAGTAAAAGATACCACCTATTGACTCTGTTTGCATTGGTCCACATAGGTCAGTGTGAAGTAGTTTGAGATGTTGTTTGGCTTGATTGGATGACTACGGAAAACTAGTTCTTTTATGTTTTCCAAGTATGCAAGACTCACATGGGGAATTTTTTTCTTTGAAGATGGGAAGACCTTTGACCATGGACTGCTTCTGAAGAAGACTGAGACTCTTAAAGGGTAGATGTCCAAATCTTGCATGCCAAACCATTGTTTCATTCAGGGTGGATGCACTTTGTGCATATGGTTGAATCAGATTTGCAGTTCAGAGTGTAAGGGGAAACATCCTATTCTTAGTCATGTGGATTTCAGAAATCAATTTTATGTGGGGTGTTTTGTCATATATCTTGCAAGATGCTCCCTCAAAGAGTACCTTATAGCCATGTTCAATGAGTTGTCCTACACTTAGCAGATTATGTTTCAGATCTGGAACATGATAGACATTGTTTATGTCTTTATTTTCATTTTGTTTAGTAAGAATAGGTACAGTTCCTTTGCCTTGAATTTTGACTAAGGAATCATTTCCAAGTGTAATATCAGATGAGATTGAAGAATCAATGCATGAAAGTAAATCTTTGTTACCTATCATGTGATTATTGCATCCACTATCCAGCAACCAAAGATCTTTAGGTTGTTCTTCAGACTTGTGACATGAGAGAAACATACCTTTTGAGGTTTCTCGCGTATGATTTGACACATGTGCTCTGCCTGAAAGATGATTTGCTTACTTCTTTTGACATTCAGATTCATAGTGCCCATATTTTTTGTAGTAATAACATTGTATGCTTGATTTATCATTTGATCTTCTCCCTCTGCCTCTTTGAGGCTGGAAATTCTGATTTTGGTGTTGTTGTCTGTGACCTTGGAAATTTTGATGCTGGCTCTGTTGTCTGATACGTCCATTCAAGTGTTGGTCACTTGTAGTACTCCCTCATCCTTGGTGACCTCTGCCTCTTCCTCTTCCTCTCCCTCTGCTGAAGGAGAATTGATTTTTGAAGGCATTGGCGAGTGACTCATCTATGAGATCAAGTCTGGTCTCATGTGTCACCAGGGAACCAATCAGTTCATCTATTGAAAAACGTGATAGATCCTTGGATTCAAGGATTGTTGTAACAACCATTTGGAATTTCTTTGGTAAACTTCTGAGGACTTTCTCAACAATACATTGATCAGTGATGGCTTCACTAGTCAATCTAATCTAGGTCACGATTCCCATGACTCTGGTCATAAACTGATCCACATTTTTAGACTATGTCATTCTTAAAGTCTCGAATTGTGTCCTGAAGGTCTGCAGTTTGACTGTTTTGACCCTGTCATTGCCTTGGTAGGCTGATTTAAGGATGTCCCAGGCCTGTTTTGAAGTACTAGCGCCTGTGATTTTTGAGAAAATCAAGTCATCCATTGAATTTTGAATCCATAATTTGGCTTTATTCTCTTTGTTCCTCTTTGTTGCCTGAGCAGTTCTCTGTTGGTTTGTCATGGCGGAAAGGTCTGCTAGATCTGGTTCCACATATCCAAGATCCGTTGAATCCAAACACTCTTGTGCTTGCAAGAAATATTTCATTCGAAGAGACCAAAACTCATAATTCTTTCCAAGAAGAATCATACCTTGAGTTGGTCCTAAATTGCTAGACATGGCCATCTTTAAAGAATTTGACAAAATAGGAAAAAAAATGTTGGAAAATTTTTGTGTTTACCTGTTTCTTACGTTTAAACCAGGTCTATTAAATTCTTGCAGTGACTTTGGAACTCTGCTATTCCAGATTTCACGAGTTTTGACTTCATGATTCTGACTTCAGGACTCCATTATACGAGTCCTCTGAACTCTTGTCTCTCCAACTTCCGGTCATCGAAACGCCGAAGAGAACTTAATGACATTGGATTGGCCCTTAGTCTCTGTTCAATGTGACCATGCACCTAAATGTTAAAGCACTACCGACTTTTCACGATTCAGAGAATAATGATGCCTTTGTCGATTCTCTGTCCCTCAATTTGCCAAAATCCGAAGTACCCCAGCGCTTATTCAAATGCATTTTCAAGATTTCTCATTTCGGGACTTTCAATGTTGAGTTGCCTAACTTCTTGTCTCCTGGATGGCTGAAATGTCGAATCCCGAAATATCTTGGCGCCTTTCCTTCTTGAACATCTTTTCACAATTTCACGTTTCGGGACTTCGCGATGCGAAGTAGCCCGGCCCTCTGTCTGTTGGATCCTCGGTATGCCGAAACGCCTAAAATATCCCTGCTCTTATTCTTCCAGATGCTTTTTGGGGTTTCACGATTCGGGACTTCCTATTTCCCGATGTCAAGATTTCTTGACCCTTCGTCCTTCCGATCTCCGAAATGTCGATTTTCTGAAATGGCTTTAACAACAATTAGCCCCAAGGCTATACCTTCGGTCCATGTGACCGCTTCCCATATGACTATATTCCTATTTTGGGGTTTTACGACGCAAAGCGCCCAACCTCCTGACCTCTGGACTCTCAAAATCCCGATTCCCGAAAAGCCGATATGTCTATGCCCCGACTTCTTCCTTCTTTCACTATTTCATAGTTTCCAATTCTGAAATGCTTGGCTCTCTTGGTCTTCAGGATTCCCGAAATGTCGAATTCCGGTATCCCAAAATTTCTTTACCCGGTCTTCTCCTTTCGTGCTTTCGGGACTTCAAATGCCGAAATGCCTAGCCTTGTCTTCAGAACTCCCAGTATGAGAAGTGTCGAAATTTTCCTTTGGACAATCAACGGTCTAGATCCTCTTATGATCTGACGGTCCAGATCCTTTCAGGATTTCGCGACACTTGACCTCTCGTCACCCTGTTCTCCAAACCACGAACTCCGAAATGCTGAAATTTGATGGCGTAAGGATCTACTGCCACCTGTCCTCTGAGGTGGATGGCTCACGATCGTTTCATGATTTTATGGGTTGTGAAGTCAAAAGACTCCACTTCCTTCTGTTGAGAGGAGGTTTAAGCCTCGCGCACCTTTCCTGGATTTGTCGTCTTATGAACCTTGGTGCTAGATCGAACGGTTCAGATCTTTCTTCCTTTTCTTTGATCCAGCGGCTCTCAGG
Source organism: Picea engelmannii (assembly GCA_009831015.1). Lineage (NCBI taxonomy): Eukaryota > Viridiplantae > Streptophyta > Pinopsida > Pinales > Pinaceae > Picea > Picea engelmannii. The sequence goes on from ML777796.1 coordinate 599,854, forward strand.
CCACCGCACTCCAGATCCAACGGTCTAGATTCCTTCGAGATTTCGCGGACCAGGACTTTGCGAGGCAACAACTCCACGACCCCTTGCTGCTACAAGTCCCGAATTCCGAAATGTCGAAATTCCGAAATGCACTTTCTCATGGATCTGACGGCTATCGGTCCTCTACGCAAAATCCAAAGGTTGTAATTCTTTCACCTTTTCTGCGCTATCCTCGTCCTTTTTGAACTAGATTTTCACCTCTGATCTGTTTGCAAGATGGATCTTACGGCTGCGATTGTTTGTTCTTGGATATTTTCGCGAGTTCTTTGCTATTCTTGCAAAGAGTTTCTCCTGAGGAAAGAAATTCGTGAATCTTTCATGAAATGAAAAAAATTCACGAATTCTTTGAATGTTTCTGCCCTCAGTAACTATCTTTCACGAAATTTGAATGAATTTCCTTGAGTTCTTCAAACGTTTCTACCTTCTGAAACAATCTTTCATGAATCTTTGACGAGTCTGTAAGTTGTTCACAAATATTTATTCTTTCTCCTTCTGCAGTCTCTATTTCCTCGATCTTTTGAGCGTAGAGCACTCTGCTTCCTCGTGTGAGCTTCCTACAATGATATTTTGAGCATATGGTAGATAGCTCTCGAGGCCTTGTGAAAAAACTATGTCTCGTGCTCTGGATGTCGATTTAAGATATATATTTTGAGCATATGGTAGATAGCTCTCGAGGCCTTGTGAAAAAACTATGTCTCGTGCTCTGGATGTCGATTTAAGATATGCGTTGTGAGGATCGTGTTTCTCTCCAACCTGTGTGAAGGGGCTTACTGCTGAAGCTCTGATACCATGACAAATTGTGAAGCAAGAAATGTAGAAAGAAATAATAGAACATAAATAGTATTCAGTATATTGAGAATGTAAGGAGAAAGTACAATGAAAAGAGTTAATGAAGAAGTACTATGCAAAAGAAAAATAGCTGAGTTAAATAGGCTCGAGCAAATCAAGAAAATAAAGTACAGATGGCCAAGACAGCTGGCAATGTACAGTCAGACTGTTGAGGTTACATTATATTTAACAATATTTTCCTTACATGAGGAGTGATAGAGTGCAGGAAGTAAGACACATGCAGATAGAGTTATGATGGTTCAAATTCAATGCCAATGAATTTTACAAGAATCGTACTATTGTTAAGAAGAAAAGAAATGTTCTCTACAATGTTTAGGCGCAGAAGAACAGGATACAATTGTTGTTGCTTCATTGTCGTCATTGGTTTTAAGTGGCAGTGAAGATAGTTAAGAGAGAGGGACGAAAGAGGTTGTTGGTACACTCACATAGCCGAGTAAGGTCGTCAAAGAGTTCAAGTCTATCACATAAATTATGTGAACTAAAGGAAGGGGTGTACAAAGAAAACTTTTGGCGTTGTGGGAATGGATTGAATGGAGCGTGGGGAAGAGTTCAAATATAGAGATTGTCACTTACACCGAACGATATGTTGCAAGCTTTACATACCGTGTATTTTTTTAAAATCTGGTGAGCATAATATTCTTCTACAGTTTTATTTCCCTGAAAAATTTGTCATAATTACGTGAGAATTCATATTCATAGCATATGTTAACTTTCATTTGAGTATATTTGGACATTTTCACATTATATTTTATGTTATATGTTATGTCATTTAACTAACATCGGTGAAAAATATAAAGTGCATGTAATAATGGGCGTAATAGAGCAAGAAGATTTCGCACTGTAGTGTTGAGTTATTTTGTTTGATTATCAATGAAGATTCCCAAGGACGCATTGTAAACTAATTTGATTTGGGGGTTTGGCGATGGATCTACCTTATGGGTGCACTCAAACGCTAGGAAAACTGAATGGCACTGCAATTGGGCGTATGGGTGCACTGTAAGCATTGTATGGCACTGCAATTGGGCGTATGGGTGCACTCATACGCTAGGAAAACTGAATGCCTCTTTTGAAAATAGCTTCGTATGCTAAGGGAAACAAGATGGAGGAGAATGTATTATAATTTTGAATGATTCAAGTTTGGGAATTATAATATGCCATGACGTCTGGCCTAGTCCATGAATGGATTAAATGGGAAAAAATGGCCTAGTCCATGAATGGATTAAATGGGAAAAAATATCTAAACTGGTGATGGAAATTGTTGACACTCTAGAAGTTGATTTAAAAGATGTGAATGAGACTTGATTCCATTGGCAGAGCTCTATCAAAGGAGTGGATATCATGACATGGCTACTTCTACTTGAAAGTACAAGTTTTTTTTACAGGCTTATTTATGTTTATGGAAAGTGTCTTTAATATGTGTTAGGAGAGAAAAAGAGGGTTAAAGGGAAATGTTGAGAGAATGTTCCATATTAATGGCATAGTGCTAAAATTAATGGCATGGGTAAGGTTTTAATGTATTTGTTTTCAAAAATTTAGGTTTTTAATTCACAAGTGCTGAATGGTCTTTGCATATATGCTAGTTGAACCTTAAGGAAGATAAATAATGATTTTATCTCCTTAATTAAAAGGAAGTCATTGGTTATTTACATGGTCATATTTTTGAGAATATATGTGAATACTCTATGATGTAATGAAGTGAAACTAATCCAGTCACCATGTAAAAGTCTTATGTCAAAGTTAAAATTTTCAAATGAGTCCAAAGGTTTTATAAAAGTGTCAAATGATCTGAAAGGTTCATGCATGTAAGTTAAGTGATGAAATGTTGAAAGTCTCTTAAAACCATGTCAAGAGAAAGTGTTATGATTATTTGTCATGGTCATGTGGACACAATCCAAAGTATTCTTTAGTCGAAGTTTAAGAAATGTTTATGGTGAAACATTGGGGTTGCATCTTTGGTGGTACCCGACACTTTATAAATTATGTCAAGTCATTATATAAAAGTTGTTGATGTAAAGAGTTGGGAGTTTGGATTCAAATTAAAATTAAGTGGAGTTAAATTCAAATCAAATATGTAGACAATTCAAGTTGTAAGTCAAAAGTTAATTCATGACATTAGAGATTTAATTAAGTTTTTCAATCTAGTGTCATAGATGTTTTTTTGGATGGGACTTCACTCCAAAAAGAAACATATTTTGTAAGCATTTATTGTAGGTGAATGAAAGAAGCTGACAATGGAAAGAAGAATACTTTGTAAAAGAAGTAGAAAAATGAAGAATGATGAAGAAGCATATGAATCCATGATAGAATAAGATGATAACAGAAAGAACATTAATGAACAAAGAATATGTTGACTGCATGACAAAAGAACATGAAAAAATAAGGACTCTCATACATAAACAAAAGAAGAGAAAGATGAAGCAAGGAAAGAAGAAATAAAGACAATGAAGAAAGAAAAGGAACGAGGCAACATAACCAAGAAGTAAGGAAGTAAAGTAGGGTAGAGAATAAATACCATGTGTTCAAATTGAGATGCATTTGCGATGAATCCATGAAAATCAAATCCCTAAGGAATGGTCCTTGAATAATGTATTGATGATGGTATTGGTCCTAGATTTGTATAAAGGATATATTTTCCTAAGTTGAAATCAAATTGTATGTACCTGATGTAAGACTGATAAGGCATGTACTCCCCATATTTTTTTAAGTTTGTGGTATTTTAAAAACCACTTTGTAATGGTCTGTGGTTAGATGAAACTAGTGATGTAATGAAATTCATGAGAGATAATTTTCTCAGCCATGGGAAGAACTGCCAATTTGAGGAAATCCACACCTAGTAGAAACATTTATTTGAGGTATTCAAAAAGATTTAAAGTCATGTAAAAATGGGTTGTGTAGTTGATCATGAGACGAAGATTGAAATTCATGAAAAAGGGGATCGTGTGGTATGAAATAGGATTTTTCGTGATGCGAGGGAACTCATGGATAAGACTCCATGAAGAAGCTTTTGTTCCTTGGGATTTTTATGCAGGAGCATCGAGAACATGGCTACGAATATGTCAAAAAAAATGATGACGATGAGAATGATGGTGATGTAGGGGGAATAAAGGTAAAGGTATGCAGATATGTGATGGAAGAATGGCTGATGAGTCATGTACAAGAAAACGTTTCCTAGAGAACTAGCAGATATACCAGCTCGCGACACATGTACTACGGTGGATGGTAATATTTTCATATCGACCTCAAAAAATATTATCTTTTGTAGGTACTAGATGAAGAAGATCAAGTATGAATAAAGAATAACACCAAATATCGTAGAAGATAGAAAATGGAAATGGGACCTGAGAATACTGAAGATGATGATGGCCTAATGGGATCACAAGTATTGGTTAATGGGGGAGTATGATGAAATAAATCCTACTTTTGATAGTAAATAATTAATAAATTAAATGATGGATTTGTAATGAAGTTGAATGATTATATAATTCTACATGAGTGTGAGAGATGAGGGGAAATAAAATGAGTTAGGGATGTATATATCTTGAGAGATTCCTGGAGATGAGTTGATAGATTCATGGAGATATTGTGGAGGAAGTTGTGAAGATAGGTACGGAGATGGTTTTAACTAACCATATAATTATGCAATAGTTTTGATGGTCACCTTAGATTATATAAGGGACCACTTGTATACTAAAATGTAACACAATGGAATGGTTTTATAATAAAGTTTCCCCTTCTCGTGTTTGAGAGAATATTTTTCGGTTCGCTTACTTTGAAAAAACATAATGTAGGTGTTCGATTTTATTCCGCTAGAGTTCTGATATTATAATTTATTCTACCCTTGGCCAACTACAATGTATTATATCACTATTGTATGAGTATTGTGAAGACCACATTGGCACACTCATTGGTGCTATATGTCTTCCTAATGTATATTGTAACATAGATCGACATTGTATTTTCTCATGTCTATGACCTCTTTTATGACATGGATTCACTATTTTTTTTGTGGCCATGGTCTTGCATATCATTTCATAGATATGCAATTTATTGTGTTGGAGGCCATTTTTTTTCCTAAATTCAAGCATGGGTATGCATACTATTGATGACTAAAAATTTCAACTTAGTTTTGCCTGCAAAGTGTTGCTAGAGCCTATTATTATAAAACTAAATAATACTAGTAGGTGGGACTCCTTGAACTATTGAAGATCAGATCTGCTCATTTTTTATGTTGTGATGATGTGCGACATGGTTTACACGGTTGATCAGATATTGTTGTCATTGGTATGAGTTGAGATTTTGAAATGTTGATTCTTCATGTTACTACAACCTATGCTATTCATTAATGTCATTTGTTCTTATTGCACATGCACAACAAACACGTTAGTGAAATTACATGAAAGACAGTTTTCGAGAAAGGCCAAAATACTATTAGTGCAAAGAAAAGGAACCCAATGTTGCGTTTTTACTATACTACATGTGAACAATGGGAAAGAAATAAGAAACAATTGCAAAAGGGAAGAATTTGAAGTTATCCTATTCACTATACTACATGCATGAAAGACTTAAAAATTATCCTAGCTAACAAGTAAATGGTTGTGCAATGATTAATTGGGTTATGTGGTCGATATATATATATATATATATATATATGGTGTATTTTGATAGATTGAATGTTGGTGGCACATTTGACCAAGTAATGAACGTTGATGGTTATACGATTTTGTTTGAGTTATATGATGTGAAATGGGATATGGTGATCACACTACTGGATTTTAATGTGGTGATGGTTTCGATACATTTTTGATTAATTGTGTTAATGGAGAATTTGTTGGCATGTATTGTTGAGTTAATGAGATATGGGTGGAGGCAACATTCATTTATTGCATGTCACATTTACTCTTCTCATTGGCCGCCCCCCTAGTCGGGCTATTGTTTGGTCTTGTTGTAGTGGTTATGCTCCAAAATTTTAACAGGGAGGAACCCCTCGTCCAACTCTCGTTTTAAGGAATTCGATTACAGGTATGTCTTTTTTTGTCCATTCATGATTTTTCTCTGGTCATGAAATGATTACTAGCTCAGGTGTACGTGTTTGTATCTTCCTAAGTGTTGCAATTGTGTGAAATTTGGGTTCTGGAAATGGAGAGTGAATGATTCTTTCTGTAACAATTTTGAGTTCGTTGAGATTATTTGTCTTCCTAGGTGATGGATCCCTGTTATCATTGTTGTTTGGTTGGAATATTTTTTGTTAGTATTGGGTGGATAGATATCTTCATGCACTTTCACTAAATCTAGTCTTGGGCTTTCATGTGTTTAATGGTCAGAGGTTTTCTTGGTCACTATGTTTTGTTCACTTCAACATTGGTTGATTGCACCACCAGGGGTCACAAAATGAGGTTCATGTTATTCCTACACCCTGTCTTCACCACTGTGAAGCGATTGTTGACCGAAGATCACGAGGGTTATACCCTGCATGCATTAAATAATCTTTTTTAGGCCAGACTAGAGCCCTACCTTTAAGTTATGTCCCTTGTCATGGATTTGTTCCCGACCACGAATGAGTCATGGTTCGTCCTGTATACACCATGGCCTTGGAGGTTTTTCCATTACAAAGAGTGGCCCTACTCTCCCCGTGTTGTCTACGAAACAACCTAAGCCCTCCACTCTAAAAATTGTTTAAGAAGACCAGCCTAGCCTGTCGTTTACGACTTGGTGTTTTATTGGATGGTTGTATAATTGTAGAAAATTTTGAGAACAGGCTCACCCATTTGGTCGTATGACAGTCGTGTTGGTTGGTATGTAGTCACTAACTCGGTTATAATAGTGGTAAACCATACATTACCAATTACACTTTCAAAGCACACAAGTATTCTCCTTATGTCGATAGCTCAGTGTTGTTAATGGAAAGGGCCTCTACCCTGATTCGATTGTATGTGTGGGTATGCGCCATTGCTACAGCTTGTTAGGTTGTTGATTTTTTAAGAAAGTGACAAGTTGTTTGGTAGATACACAGTTACTGGTTTTTTTCACTGATGATTATCTAAATGTTTATCTAGCATTGGTGAAAATGCTTGACGTTTCTCATGTTGCATTGTGTGTGTGCAAAATATATAATGGTCATGGTAACTGTGGGTTTCTCTTGGGGCTAAACGATTATTGAACCAGATGATTTTGGGAACTATATACTTATGATTGTTTGATTGTTTAAGCCTAAAATTGCACAACATAGTTAATCACAGTTGGGCTAAATCGAAGTAATACTGTGTTGGGTTGATGACCCAACAATGAATTGAGCTAGCAACGAAGACCCTTGAAGTGTCAACATCAAAAGGTCGCAGAGGAAATGTGACGTGGCTCAAGAGACAACTAAGGTAAGTGCAAGATACAATCGTACAGCTACGCGAAACACAGAGGATGTCAGAAGAAAGAAATGTGAAACATTTCATAGAATGTGAAGTAGTCAGGGAGAAATTTTGTGCAGAAGAAACATGTTTAAATGAGTCCATTCTTGTATTCTAAAACATGGCGTGGATTTTGAAAGTTTTGTAGAAGGTGTCCCCCTTAGACAATTTTTTCATCTTGGTAACAACTGCGACAGTCAACAGTCACTCGCCACGTATGTACCCCAACGAATTAGCATGCGGAAAAAGTCAAGGATGTTACGGTGGGTGGAAGGAGTCTGGAAGAGAACTTGATCATTTGGATACCCTGTCAAAGGAAGGCATCGACACATCATTCTCCCCATTACGAGACCTTGTTGATAACTAAACCCCCGTGGAAAAGACAAGTGGTTATGATGCGACTGAATATAGTTGGTTTCTATTCCTGGAAAGGCATCATATCAAAGGTCATTTAACAGAGAACAAGAAGTTTCCTAAATACTAGGAATAGTAGCTAGAGAGAAGGGCAACCCACGCAGTGCCCTAGGCTATATATTTTTTCCTTTCGATGTAATCCAGTTTGGCTGGAAAACTAGTGTAGACAGTGACTATTGAATGTAGCTTGAGCTCGATCGAAATTTAATGCAAAAGACCTAAAGCTTTGATGAAAAGATTCTAATTGTAGAAGTTGTATGTATTGTTTCCTTTCTTTTTGTACGTACTTCCTATATTCTTTATTCATATCTATCTCTCTCTAAATTGGAACGTAATTTCTAACCTAGGATTCGTTGCACAACTCCCTAGGATTCACGCCAATTAGACAAACTGTCTTTCCTCTAAGTTAACTCTGAATTCATCCTCAGTGGTGCTCCAAGTTTTTTTATGTGTTTTTCCCCTCACCACACACAATGATTTTAAACTGAAAATTATTTCTTACTTAGCCTTTATCCTCTCAAGTCTAGTCACCAAGTCATTTGTTTCTATATTTTTCCTAAATTGAATCCATGGTCCGAGGTCTTACTCTCTTTCGCCAATAGAACCAGAACTTATTATTCAAAGGTGTTAAATCTAGCCAACAACTTAAAGCCATATCCTGTACTGAGACAACATCTCCCGAGAGAGCCCTCTCTAGTTCTGAAAGGCTAGTTTCAGGTGTCAAAGTTGGTTTGTAGGTTGCCTCTATCATCTGTTTCTCAGTCGAATGAAGTTTACAGAGAGCTAACATTGTGGCGCCATTGTCGGTGATGGAATTGAATAAATTTCCCCTAGGAGAACGACTAATGTTATAGTTTTGACCCTAGAGGGTAATAGAGGGACAAACATATATATTGGATGAAACCTTTACCCTGGCGACTCTAGTAAAAAATACCAGTAGCAGAAAGTAGCATGATTCAGGAACCCTGGCTCTGAAGATGATCTATACTAGAGCAAATCTTGACCCAAACCCTGTAGAGCCTGTGTGTGATCTAGAGAAACATCTGCACAGGACTAGGGAGCAAGCACCGAACCCATTCTATTACCTAGAAAAAATCTTGTCCTTACCCAAAGACGACACACAAAGAATGGACGACCTTGAGTTTGACACCCTGTTTGAAAAAACCATGATCAGGTCTAAGTCAAAAACCAATTTGGACGATATAGTCTTTGAAAAAAAGAGGTTTCAAGCTATGATACCTAAGAACATCCCCCAAATCCATAACCCTCCTAGATCCATGGCCACTATATTTTATCCCCTCGTTCTTCCAGCACAACTGCATGATTTTCCCCAGAATTACATCAAGAGGATCAAGCTCTACGATGATGAAGAGAACATTTCAGCCCAAAAGCATCTCGATTGGTTCAATGATTTCGTCAACCTAGAAGAGGTAGACTATGTAGACGCAAAAATGAGGTTGTTCGTGTAGAGTCTTTAGGGGGAGGTGAGAAAGTGTTTCAAGGTCCTTCGAGCAGCAAGCATTCAAGACTTCACCACATTCGAAAAATCTTTCATTAATAGATGGGGAGAAAAGAATAACCCCTTACAGTTGTTGATGTAGTACAATAATATGAAGAGGGCGTCAGAGGAGACAGTTCAAGATGTATCATCATGTTTCATGAGGGTTTGTAACTCAATTCTCGCAGAAGTCCAATCACCCCCCGGGGATGCGCAGCTACGATATGTCGTTTCCTTTGACAATGATTTCTCCTTATTGTTGAGAGAAATAAGATCAAAAAATCTAGACGCCATGATGACTGGCGCAATCGAGGTTGAGGTAAATGAATGGTGTCGGGGAAGATCAAATAGACATTCAATAGAGGTGATAAGAAACCCCAATGGGATGCACAACCATCAACATCTCGATCCTCGGATGACAAATTCGACTTGATGATGAAAATGATGGAGAAACTAATGGAAATAATGTCCATGGGAAATAGACCTGCTTCCCGAGAACAACATGAATGCCAGTCCAGAAATCAGAACCTCAGAAGGGGTCAGGTCCCTCACATCAGACAGAGATAGCAGAGAAACCAGGGTGACCAACAAACAAGACCTTCATTCCAAAATAATTACACAGACGAGGATTTTGATCATATGTTACAATACCAAATGCATTGTTGTGATGACAAGGAGATGCATGTTTTTTTGACGAAACGGGATTATGATCAATACATGAGTGAAAATGACGATATTATGCTTGAGACAGATGAAACATTCTCTTGGGAAACAAAATAATTTAGGAAATTTTATCACAATTCTATGATGCAATTTCAGAAACAATACAACCTCGGGAGAAAGAATTCACCTACTGAACCACAACAGACAAATCCCATAGGGAAACTTTTGGTGGATGCCCCTTCCACAAGCTACCCAAATCCAAACAACCCGACCAAGGATGCATCCGAAAAGGAAAATTTGAAGGAGGAGTCCCCGAGGAAAGCGCCAGAGACAAGCCGGGAAACGTATGTCAAAGAGGTAGAAAAGGTCTCTCCCCCCTTTAACTTTGAAAATGAAATGGCCAAGATCAAAATATATGTCCCGTTCAATGAACTTATCAAAAAGGGTGAGTATCGGGAGCATATTATTGAAATGCTAAAAATGGGATAAACCCCAGACACTTTGAACTTCCACGATGATCACCCTGCTAGTTTATTTGGTCTACGCGTAGAGCAGGGATGATTTTAGGGGCTAAATTTCGCTCATGGGCTAATTTTCCATGGTTTTTCCCAAAAAAGGATTTGTTATTTTAAAAATGATTCGACCAAATTCTATAGGATAAAATCATTTTACCTTACAAATCACCAAAAAATTATATAAATTATATAAAATACTTAGAAATTTGAATATTTTTACAAAATATCACGAAACATTTATAGTTTCCATATGAAGGATTAGTAAGATTCACCAAGGTTTCTACATTTTAAAATAAATTTCCATCCTTAAAATCATCCTTGGCATAGAGGAGATAGGTGATACTGAGATGTTCCCCCATTCTATGTCAGTCTCAAGGTCCGTGACATGACCCTTCATAACTCCATGATGGATTCAGGTGCGTCACACAACCTCATGCCAAAGGTGATCATGGACGAGTTGGGTTTGGACATCACTTGGCCCTATAAGGACCTTTTTTCTTTCGATTCGAAGAAATTCAAATGTTTGGGTCTCATCAAAGACATGGTCGTGTCGCTGGCCCAAATTCCTTCAAAGAACATGGTCATGGATGTGGTCATGGCCAATATATCCCCTAAGTTCAGCATGTTGTTATCCAGGTCATGGGATGTGAAACTAAAGGGAACTCTGCAAATGGACATGGCGTACACTACCATTCCTTTTTTTGTCCAAGAGAGACAGTTATAAAGAGAAGTAATACTGAAGTACATGGTAAGAAGTAAGACACAGGAGAATAACCATCCTATCTACTCCATCGACACTGAGGTGGGATCCTCCATATTCTACAATGACCTGAGCTTTGAAGAGGAAGAGTCGACAACCATAATGACTTTCGCCGATATAGTCGCACGAAGAGAGGTAGAGTGCATTGATCTGAGGAATCGTGTGGAGGATGAGATATGGAACGTGAGTTTCAACGATGTTGTCAACAAAGAAGGGGCAAGGGACAGTGTATGGATAAGTCCTCCTGAGTTTTGAACAAAGATCTCCTCATACAAGCTCTCTTTCAACTGTACAAATAAGATGGCTAAGTATGAGGCACTAATTTTGGGCCTAAAGGTTTTGAAATAATTGGGTGCAAAGAAGATAGCAGTGCATGGGGAATCTGAGGTGGTTATAAACCAAGCGAAAGGAATATATCAATCCAAACACCCCAGGTAGAGAGAGTACATAAACCTAGTGTTGGACCTCCTCGAAGAATTCTCAGAGTATAATCTATCGGTGATCCCAAGGGGAAAAAATCAAATCGTCAATGCATTGGCCACCTCAGCCTTGGTTTTTAAAATTCCCATCTTTCCCAACAGAAAATAGGATATCGAATTCAAACACAGGCCGACAATCCCTGATAATATCAAATATTGGTAGGTGTTTGAGGACGAAAAACATGTGGAGATATTTCTCCAAATGAGGGACGCGTTTGCTAACATAAACATTGATGACGAGTGCTTCTGCGACAAATATGGGAGAGTAGATGCACACAGTGATGATGACCCCTTCCAGAACCATATAGCGGGAAGGGACATAGTACAATTCAAAAATAGCATCATTCCAAATGGGCTAGTTCTGTTGGAAAATCTGTTTGATGAAAACGATGTGGATAGAAATCCCAAGATCACTGAAAATGATGAGGATGTTGAAGATTGCAACATCGAGACTCAAGAGAACCCAAAAATAATCAAATTATCAAAAATTCTCAGTCTAGAGGTCAAACAAGATTACATCAAGATCATGAAGGATTTCCCCAATGTTTTCTCTTGGAGTTATGATGACTTAAAGGTTTATGACACAAAAGTGATTCAACACATCATTCCTCTCAAGGAAGACCAGAGGCCCTTCAAACAAGATATGATATGGATAAATCACCTGCTACTGCCACTGATAAAAAAAGAGGTAAATAAACTCTTGGAAGCTAAAATTATCGTTTCTTTAAGGTTTTCGAAGTGGGTGGCCAACTTGCTACCTGTAAGAAAAAAGAGCGGCGAAATAAGATTGTGTGCATTTTCGGAACTTGAACAAAGTGTCACTCAAGGACCACTACCCGCTCCCTAAAATGGAATATATTATGAAAAATTTGGTGGGGTCATAGAAGATGTCCATGATGGATGGTTTTTGGGGTTACAATCAGATCCTGGTACACCCATATGACAGGGAAAAGACGGCTTTTACGACAACATGGGGGACGTTCATGTATGCCAAGATGCTTTTCAGCCTAATGAATGTTGGAGCTACCTTCCAAAGGATGATGTACATAAAATTTTATCACAAAAAGGGAAAGTTTATTTTGATCTATTTGGATAACATCATAGTATACTCTGACTTCGACGAACAACACCTCGGGCATCTGAAGAAATTCTTCCAGAAATGCAGGAAATTTGGCATATCATTGAATCGAGAAAATTCTCATTTTGGGATGCAAGAAGGGAAGTTGTTGGGGCACATCATCTCAAAATAGGGTATTAATATAGACCCCAACAAGGTTGAAGGAATCCTAAAAATCGACACTCTGCGCAGTAAGAAGGAGGTGCAATCCTTCCTGGGAAAAGTAAATTTCTTGAGAAGATTCATCTCGAACCTGGCCGAAATTATAAAATATATCACCTGCATGCTCAGAAATGGGAATGAGATTAAGGGGAATCAAGAATATAGGAAATCATTTGAATATATGAAGGTAGCATTGACTAAACCTCCCATGCTGGCCAGCCTAGACTTCCCCAAAGACTTCATCTTTCTTTCATTCGCCTCGGAGCATATGATTGTTGGTGTGATGTTATAGAAGGACGATCAGACATTTGAGAAGCCTATAGCCTAGTTCAGTAGGATGTTGAGGTACTCTCCAATAAGGTGCGAAATTATGGAGAAACAAGCATACGCCTTAGTAAAATCCCTAAAGGATTTCAGGATGTACATATTAAACTCCCACATTATTGCTTATGTGCCTAACAACTCAGTCAAGGATATCCTGACTCAACTTGACCCCAAGGGAAGAAGAGGTAAGTGGATAGTGACCATGTTGGAATACAACCTCGAAATCAAGACAATGCAACTAATTAAGGGTCAGGGCCTTGCAAAGCTGATGGTACAGTCAAACTACGACGTTTTGGGAATAAACTTCATCGTCGATCTATCAGAGAATCCTCATGAAGAAACCACTACATAGGCATCTCAAAGGTTCATTTATTCACTATGGTATATAGACATCATCTATGTGTTGAGGAATCTACAAGCCCCTCCAGGTTTAATTAAGACCAAGGCCAGATTCTTAAAACTCAAAGTTGTTAAGTTCTGCATCTTGGATAACTCACTTTACTGGAAAGATACCTGAGGGATATTGTTGATTTGTTTGCTGGAAGATGACACAAAACAAGATATCGAAGAATTCTACAAAGGAGATTGCAGAGGACATCACTACTGGAAAAACACCAGGCATAAAATCCTAAGAGCATGTTTCTATTGTCCCAGCATCTTTGGAAATGTATACAGAGAAGTTTCAAGTTGCCACGAGTGCAAGATTTTTGGTGGAAGGAGAAAAATGCAACCCCGACCATTGAAGCCGATATCGGTCGAAGAACCTTTCATGCAATGGGGCTTGGAATTTATAGGGGATATACATCCACCATCCTCGGCATAGAAGACATGGATACTCACGACCACATATTACTTCACGAAATGGATAGAAGTGATTCTAACGAAGGAAGCTACTGACGCAACCATCATCACATTTATGGAGATAAACATCCTCGTGAGATTCAGATGTCCTATCAATATCATAACAGATAACACAACCACATTCAATTCCAAGAATACGGAGAAGTTTTGTCAGGATTACAATATAATCCTGTTACATTCTACAATGTATTACCCACAGGGAAATGGGTAAGCAGAATCGTCAAATAAAAGTTTGACCAGGATCATCAAAAGACTCCTACAAGACAACAAGAAGGACTGGCATAAAAATCTTATTTCTGCACTATTTGCGAACATGGTCATTACCAAGAAATCCATATCGACCTCTCCTTTCAAGATCGCATATGGCGCAGATGCGGTTTTCCCCACCTCACTAGGGTTTCCCATCAGGAAGTTGTTGCAGGAAAAAGAAGTCGATCCAGATGACACACAGAGGAGAATAAATTAGTTGATTCACATACATCAGATGAGAGATCAGGTGTATAATCAATCACAACTCCACTAGGACAGGATGAAGAAAAACTTCGACAATTACTCTAAAAAACAAGGAATTTCAATTGGGGTATCTAGTGCTGAAATGAGATGCGAGGAATGAAGATAAAGGAAATCACGAAAAAATTGATCATATTTGGAAGGGTCCATTCAAAATCATTGCATATCGCGGGAATAGCGATTATTTTTTAGAAGAACTAAAGTGAGAGTGCATTGGTTGGGGGTTGTAAACGACAGGTTCTTCAAACACTATCTAGTGCAATAAAGTCTGTTTAACTCACATGTCATTGTAAATAGTCATTTCATTTTTGTTTCGAGTCAGTGTGTCGATAGAAAATTGAAGATCAAAGAGAAGGCATGGTCGAAACTGTGTCAATAAGTTTTAGGTTGCATTTTTTTTTTCCATGTTTCGGTGTCTGAGAGTCAAATAAGGCCCAATGGTCACGCACCTAGTCTGTTGTTCTTGTCTACCTCGTTTGGAGGATATAATCCCCATTGGAGACAATTGTTAGTGTCTTCATTTTTATTTTCTAGATTCGTTCTTAGTCGAGTTATGGTCCGTATGTGTTACGTGGGAAAAAATCTCTATGGCCAAGGGTAAACCACAACAGACAGGTATGACCGCAGAAATTGACTCAATTCCAACATATCCTATACAAAATAATATGCAAGATAAGAAAGAGGCCTACCTCGATCCAACATTCGATGATGTTCCACCATTGATAACTTTGACACAAAACTTTGTACCTGCAACAAGTTCTTAACAAACAAGCAAAGCAAGTATATTGTGATAATGTAAAAGGGGTTATCGCATCAGATAGTATAATCCATTAATAAAGATTACAAACATGCCCATGGATAATAATCATATATTTTTACGATACCAATAGGATGAGAAAAGAGTATTTCTATTAATAAATGATTAGCAGAAGAAAAAACATTACAAACTTCTATGTCGGCATGGTTCGAAACCAAAAAACCAAGTTCCTTCCAACTGGGTCTCCACCACTTCAATCCTCCATCAAAGGCAAGCTCATAGGAAAGAGACAATGAGGTTCTCTCAACAATAGGGAAAGATCTTGGGGGATTAACACTATGTTCAGACTTGAGGGACAAAGGGATGCACACTCAATATGAAGTAATTTCTCCAGAGAAACTTTGCTCTCAAAGTTGAATACTTTCTCTTCTTTTCCATAGCTCGGAATTGTGCTTTTATAGTCTTCAAAATGCAACTCAAGGGCCAAGTTGAAACGTTTCCAGTATGTGGAAGGCCAAGGATTAGATATCTCCTATTGTGACATGGAAACCTGACTCAATTTTTGTGTTTTCCAGCACAAATCCCTATGTACGCAGGTTGTAGTGGAGAAGCCTACGTATACGCATGATGTATAGAAGATAGAGCGCGTATATGTGGAAAAATATGTATTTTTGGCTCTGTATTCATCAAAAAGGGATGACAAGTCTGCATAGGGAAATGGAAAATGCCCTTTGTGCAAGATAGAAATGGTGAGGCAAATCTTGCTATAACAGATGCCCCCTAATGTGTGAGATCAGAGGAGTATCTGCGATGGCTGAAATACATTATAAATATCCCAGGAGTGGAGTGGTAGAGAACTAGTTGGATGAACTCGATTTCTCATTACATTCTGTACTGACTTTGCATACATGGCTACAAAGAATACAATGCAGATCCATGTGGAAAATATACCAAATAAGTGTCTGTGGCCATGAATAGGCAAATACAAATGTGGTTACATGCCAAAAGCTATCATAGTCATGAACAAGGCCCAGTGAAACCAGTCTCAAAACCAATATAAAGATATATGTATATCATGTAGTATAATCTTGATCTCCCATGATCATTGAAGTCATATAGGTACTGGTCCAATGAAAAGGAAGCAACAACTCAGGAAAGTTGCGGCCACATAGTGATGTCTTCAAGTATTCTACACTATCTCGTAAGGGTGCAAGTCTACATCATGTGAATAAAGAAGTTCAGGTCGAACACAATGAGACATCATTTGATTACCATTCATTGAGGTATATCGTTAACAAACGCGAGACAACCTACCGATAATGAAAGTAGGTACAGGTGTGAATAAAGGAGTCCTAGTTTCGATCCCCAGTGGAGTCGCCAATTCTGTTACGAGGGAAAAACTCTCTATGGCCAAGGGTAAACCACAACAAACATGTATGACTGCAGAAATTGACTCAATTCCAACATATGCTATACAAACTAATGTGCAATATAAGAAAGAGGCCTACCTCGATCCAACGTTCCATGATGTTCCACCATTGAGCACTTTGACCCAAATCTTTGTACCTACAACAAGTTCTTAACAAACAAGCAGAGAAGGTATATAGTGATAATGTAAAAGGGGTTAGCACATCAGATAGCATAATCCATTAATAAACATTACAAACATGACCATGGATAATAATCATATATTTTCATGATACTAATAGGATGGGAAAAGAGTATTTCTATTAATAAATGATCAGCAGAGGCGAAAAAATTACAAACTTCCATGTCGACACGGTTCGAAACCATAAAACAAAGTTCCTTCCAACTGAGTCTCCACCACTTCAATCCTCCACCAAAGGCGAGCTCATAGGAAAGAGACAATGAGGTTCTCTTAACAATAGGGAAAGAGCTTGGGGGTTGAACATTTTGTTAACACTTGAGGGACAAAGGGATGCAAACTCAATATGAATTAATTTCTCTAGAGTAACTTTTCTCTCAAATTTGAATTCTTTCTCTTCTTTTCCATAGCTCAAAATTATGCTTTTATAGTCTTCAAAATGCAACTGAAGGGTCGAGTCAGAACATTTCCAGTATATGGAAGCCCAAGGATCAGAGGTCTCCTGTCGTGACATGGAAACCCAACTCCATTTTTGTATTTTCTAGCACAAATCCCAATGTACGTAGGTTGTAGTAGAGAAGCCTACATATACGCATGATGTATAGTAGATAGGGCACATATATGTAGAAAAATATGTATTTTTGGATCTGGATTCATCAAAAAGGGATGAAAAGTATGCATAGGGAAATGGAAAAAGGCCCTATGTGCAAGATAACAATGGTGAGGAAAATCTTGCTATAATAGTGTGCCAAAGAATGTGAGGTCAGGTACCAAACAAAAAAGGGGTCAAAGTTAGCAAGTGGTCGTGTTGGCCCTTGGAGTCGAGAAGGGATGTCAGAGTCAAAACATGTGTGAATAGTACGAGTCTGTTCCCAAAGAATTAGGTCCTGTCAGAAAAGGAATTTTCTTTTACATGTCTCGGGTCGAAGCAAGTTGTTTAACATAAGTCACCTCGGCAAGTGCAGTGACAATCATCAACTAATTATGAAGGCTATAAGAATTAAAAATCATGACACTCTTATCACGTATTCCATGCATCCCTTATCATTTGTACTTTACACGCCGTGAAGTGTACTCATTCTGCGGATGTGCTGCGGAAAATATTCAGTTCCCTTAGAAATGTCCAATCACCATGAATTCAATGTCCCCTGGCACGATTCCACCTCTCTCCCACTCTGTTATAAATTCCAGATTTTCTGCATGCATTCCTTTCACCAATCAATTTTAGGCATTGTTTGTAGATTTTCTCGCAAGCCCAAGTTGATCAATATTACTGCCTTGGTCCCATTCCATGTCCACCACGCACAGAACAAGTACATGTTGCACCATGGAAACCTCCCAAGACATAAGGTAGGGTGAACGAAGTGGCATAAGCATTTGGCCTGAACCTTAAAACTTGACGTTGATAAACAAAGATATGGAGGTCATAGCATCCTTTGAACAATTCAGGTGCATGGTATTTTGCAGGAAAATTCAAGGATTCAATATGAGACTAGATGAGCAGTTCACACTCAGTTTCGATGGATTTCGCACAATGATATTGGGTGTCACTTTTTAGGTAACTGCGGAAACTCTATCGGTTGTAACAAAGATCCCTCTACGTGGAGAAATTTGGTTTAAAGGAATTCCCTTGGATGCGTGGTGCTATGAAGACTTCATCAAGCAGGATTGTTTGGGTGGGAATGTCGAGACAGGAGTTCCGAGTAGATATTTCCAGGAACCTTTTTGAAAACTACTTGGAGTAATTAAGAAATATTTCACCTGTGAAGGGAGGTTCGATAGAATACATTTGCATCACATCAAACCATTGATTCACTTCATAGGAAGGAGACCATTAAATATACCCTTTTTATTACACTAGAACCTCTGAGAGATGGTGGAGAGTGCCCAAGCTAAAACAGATTAATCGAAAAGGAATCTCTCTCATGTATCATTGATTAAATTGCTAGTAGTTCAGGAATTGAGATGATTGGGAAGCAACTCGGATTCTTTATTTCTCATAGTGGGCATCCCTAAGGATCCAAAAGGAGATTTCCCTCTACCCACAAAAAGTCTAATATCACATCACTCGGAGGCTAAATTGGAAGAGGCTCACGGGAAGGAAATATGTTGGAAGCCATGTCCCCCCAATAAAAAATACCCCAAAGAAGGGGCAGGCCAAAGAAGAACAAGGAAGTTGGGAAACCCTAGTCCCAAGGGAACCACATGCAAAGTTGGATTCCGAAGAATTACTTATGCATGTTATTAAGTTAGAACCCATTGAAGGTACAAGTCGAGAAAGATGGAGAAAAATGAGGAGGACCGAGGCCGAAGGAATAGAGGTTTGAGAGCCGTCTTAGAATATGAAGTAAGCGTAACTCGCTATCTTCGAGATTTACCTGGAAAATAGAGAACTAAGACAACAACTAGTAGCAAAGACCCTTAACATTTCAGCATCACAAGGTCATGAAGGAAATGTGACGTGGATCAAGAGACAGCTCAGGGAAGTACAAGATACAATCATCTGATTGCTCGAAACATAGAGGATGTCAAAAGAAAGAAATGTGAATCATTTCAGAGAATGCCAAGTAGCTGAGGAGAAAGTTTGTGAAGCTCTTGCCAGAGCACAGAAGAAACAAGATTAAATGAGTTCATTCTTGTATTCTCAAACATGGCACAAATTTTGACAGTCTTGGATAAGATGTCCCCCTTAGATGATTTTTTCTTTTTTGGTAATGACTGCAATAGTCAACAATCACTCACCACATACGCACCCCAAGGAATAAGCAAGCGATAGAATTCAAGGCCGTTACATTGGGTGTCAGGAGTCTGGCAGAGTACTTGATCATTGGGATACCCTGTCAAAGGAAGGCATCAACACATCATTCTCCCCATGACGGGACATTGTTGATAACCAAACCCCCGTGGAAAAGACAAGCGGTTATGATGCAACTGAATACTGTTGGTTTCTATCATGAAAGGAATCATACAAAAGGTCATTTAATAGAGAAAATGCAGTTTCATAAATACTAGGGATAGTAGCTAGAGAGCAGGGAAGCCCCAGTGACTCCATAGCCTATATATTTTTTCCTTTTGATGTAAGCTAGGTTGGTTGGAAAACTAGTGTAGACAGTGACTATTGAATGTAGTTTGAGCTCGATTGAAATTTAATGCAAAAGTTCTGAAGCTTTTATGAAAATATTATAATTGTAGCAGTTGGATGTATTGTTTCCTTTATTTGTGTACATACTTCTTGTATTCTTTATTCATATCTATCTCTGTCTAAATCAGAACATAATTTCGAACCTAGGATTTGGTACACAGTTCCCTAGGATTCATTCCATTTAGACAAACCGTATTTCCTCTAAGTTAACTCTGAATTCATCCTCAACGGTGCTCCGAGTTGCTTTATTTGTTTTTCCCCTCTCCACACACAACAATTTTAAACCAATTTTTTTTCTTACTTGGACTTTATTCTCTCAATCCAGTCACCAAGTCATTTGTTTCCATCGTTTTCTTAAATCGACTCCATAGCTTGAGGTCTTACACTCTTTCACGAATAGAACAAAAACTTATTATTCAAAGCTGTTAAATCTAGCCAACAACTTAAATCCATATCATGTACCGAGACAAGGTCTCCCGAGAGATCCCTCTCCAGGTTCGAAAGGCTAGTTTCAGGTCTCAAAGTTGGTTTTTAGTTTTCCTTTGTCATTCGTTTCTTAGCCGAAGGAAGTTTAGGGAGATCTGTCAGCTTACACTTCTAATACACAAACACATAAGTATTTTTTTTTTACATCACTCCCCATAGAAACATGAGAGAGTAGACATTGTTTCCACACACACCAAAATTGTATTGGGATTTCTATTCAACCAATAATTGTACACGTATAAATACATCAACCTTTTATTTAGTACATACATATTATGTTAGTGAACTAAAAACTTGTTGAGAGAATATGTCAAGAACACACCAAAATAGGAGCCAAATAGTTGGAGAGAATATCTAATTTCCAGATACATATAAGAACCTATTAAAAATTAGAAATAAAATATTCATGTAAATACAAATTATACATTACAATGACTAGTATGATACCAACCACAACCTTCTCATATGATCAAGTATCATACATTAATCAATTGAGGAAAGTAGGATTTAAATTATTCCAACACTCCCTCATAACAAGTATGTGTCTTAGAAACTATCAGGTAAGGTATTCATAATCATATTTTACTAGTCTAATGTGATGTAGGAGAATCGCTCCACCTCAACAACATGCCATCATTCCAGCATATCAGTGTGCATTTCATAGAGGGAGAGGCACCGACCCTCCCATTTTTAAATTCAAAATATGTTCCTATATAGATTTTTTGTTGTAAGGATGTAAGAACCAAACCATACCTTTGTATATGTAGTGGATAGGGTTGCCTTGATGGTTGATTGTAAACATGCCTAGATCTTAGTCAGGTTTGGATTATCATTCATTTTAATGAGATGTAGGGTTATGGCATCTTAACTGAGACAGTGATGGGAGTAAGGCAGTCAGGAGGAGAAGCTCATAGAGCCCTCTTTTGTAAAGATATCTTGGCATGAAGGTCTTAGAGGAAGAACTCAGGAGAGAGTTAGGTTAGGAGGTAGAATAGTTCTGGGAGAGAGCTTGAGACAGTTGGGACTCTGTCACAATCTATTTTTTGTAAACATCCGTATAGACACACAAAGATAATAGAAAAACATTTTTTCCTACACATGGTTTGTTTATGTATTTGGGTTCATTTTTATGCTTGTATATGTCATTCATGTTTTGAATGTGTGAACTGGTGAAGCATTGAATAAGTTCCAATCATTTCTCTTATGTGAGTTTTGAGTGTAAGGAATGCATGTTATCCACAAGGAGTGCATTGACAGAGGTGAGTTAACCTCAGGGAATCTCAGGGGAGATATTGTTGAGCCGTCATCAGACAAAAGGGAAAGTAGTTCAAAAATCCATGCAATGTGTGCATAGGCTGAGTCGGATATTAGACTCATTCAACTAGAGATGGGTTGGAGGGACTATATTGCAAAGAGTGCACAAATTTGATGATTTTCAGAGTATCAAGGAACCATTGTGAAGAACAACAAGGAGTGTGGGAAGAATTTCTTTTGAAGAAAACCTTCAATCTGAGTTTATCGTTATCCCAGGAATGCATGGAGTGTGTGGGAAACCAAAAGCCTCAAAATAAACTAAGATCCGAGGGGATAATTCTTTTATAAGAAAAGACAAGATCCAAGAGGCTAGACTCGAAGGAGGAGCAAAGGTCGAGGCATTTGAACACTTAGAAAATATTCTAAGTCGGAAGAAGTCAAAATATCAGGAGGAGGAGCGACATTAGCCGTCAGATTGGTTGTGGGAAGAGATATGGACCGTCTGATCTATGTCCATATATCAGAGGAGATAGCAGAGGAGAAGAACAAATCCTAGTCATTGGATATGAGTGTACATGATCAATAGTCATCTGATCCAAGGTAAACTGCACGAGAATTAACCCTTTTTGTGCACAAGAGAGTGGAATTTCCAAAGTCCTGAAGTCCCAAAGTGATTAGGGACTGTCCATTGTCTAGGGGTATAGGTGAAGAAATATATGCAACTCCGGAGTGGAACAACTTCGAAAATTTGTGAACGAGGAGAGAGCAGAATCACCAAAGACCCGAAGTGGGTCCTGGTCGTTGATCGCCAGAGAGATACATTTCAGCAGATCAGACTCTCTGGGTGAAAGTACTTTATGAGGAATGAGTGTGCAGGAGTTGAAACTCCCAAAGCCCGAAGAGTCGAAACGGATAGTAGTCGTCAGATCAATTGGAATACACGCATCAAGAGACTGTGTGTTTAGGGTGAATCACTCTAGGAGAAACGAGTGCATAGGAGTTTGAAATTCCTGAAGCCCGAAGAGATTAAGAGTCGAAGGGATGAAGTCTAAAAGAAGATGAGGGTCATTGATCTGTTTGGACATGTGTCGTCAGATTATGAACTTTAGATAATTGTCACTCTGGGGTTTGTGTGGATTTGTGTTTTGAAATTTCCCAAAGCACTGAAGCCTAAAACATTTAGGGTCATTGATCCCAAGAGAAAAACATGGATCATTGATCTATGAAGGGATGTGTGGAGGGCGAGGATTCAATTCATTGGATAGCCTTTGGATCAGGGAGGACAAGTATCAGAAGATCCAACACTCTGGAAGGATTCACTCTGGAGATTTGTGTTTGTGAAGATTTGAGAACAGTCAGAGTGCAGAGTTTCGAAGTCCATTAGAACCGTCCATCAAGGAAGGACACGTGGAGAATGATTTTCCACTCCAGGAGAAATCACTCTAGAAGAAAGAGAAGGTATTGAACAAGAAATCCTGAAGGACAAAGATCTGAAGTTCATCTAAGTCGTATGTTTGTGAGCGACAAGTGCTAGTAGATCTTCCACTTCGGAAGATTGGCATGTGGAGAAAAGAAAATATTTGAGAATTGGGATTCCCGAAGGCTGATCTCGCAGAGGAGATCATGGCCATATACTAAGGGAGATAGGTGGAAGCACATCCAAAAGTTTGAGGATTTGAACTTCGAAATATTCTGGGGGTAGACAAATATTTGAGAATTGAAACTCCTGAAGGCCGAAAGGAGAAATAGATCATAGTCATTGATTTGAAAGGGGTTAGATCTGATCCGTAGGTTTGAAAAGGGACATATCTAAGCTGTCAGTTCTGAATCATCATCAATATCATGATATCGATGGTCACCTCGCATGCAGGGACATAAGGTTCTTGAGTTTTAAAAAGTTGAGGGCGAGCCACAATCGAGACCACGGTATTGGTAAAGGAACATGTGGTCACTCGTGGTGAAATGTGGGGTGAAAAGTAGTTTGGTTTCAAACCACCCTTGTCCATGCTTGCAATCATTTGTTTATGTGGGGTCATTTCCCAAGGTCATATCAAGGAGGGGCTTATCAGAAAAGGATCTTGTGTCCAAACTCTAATATTTCGCAAGCGCGAAGGGGAAGGTCGTGTGTGATATAAGACCTGTGCCAGAAAGCCAAAAGGGTCTATGTTTAGATATAGAATGATACCATCAAGGTTTCAGAGAGTCGTTTGACTCAAGAATCATATATCCTTGACCGGGAGGTCATGTATCCCTACGGGGCAGTAGGGGGATGCATCATAATGCATCAAATTATCCAACATGAATCGTAGAAAATCTTGATCATCAAATTCTATATCTTTTCCATTGTGGCACTCACATATC
The DNA here is from genome assembly GCA_009831015.1 of Picea engelmannii. Lineage (NCBI taxonomy): Eukaryota > Viridiplantae > Streptophyta > Pinopsida > Pinales > Pinaceae > Picea > Picea engelmannii. Next base: position 624,049 of record ML777796.1, read on the forward strand.
ATACCTTGATCATGTAGACGTAATCAAACTATCAACATCCATATGAAATAATATATTTCCATCGAAATACAAGGGTAACTAACCACTACAACCAATGATCTGTTACAATGTCCTTCAAGTACATGGTTCATTTACATTCATAATGAACTGCCCCTTAAATGTACAAAAAATGTATAGTTTCTAGGCCCACCACACCTCCTAGAGTCTACAACCAACATACTAAAGTTATAATAAGCCATTTATTCAAAACATTAAGGACACATGGTAAAGGGATATGCATTTCTATCAAGGGATTATAGTGATATTCCATTTACATGTTACATACATAGATATATGTATATACTATGAAAATATTTCATCTCACGGAGATACTAGAAATAATATTTTTTAATATCACCTATATAACATACAACACTTCTCCTAAGTACCAAATCTAGGAAATATACAACTTCAAAATTTTCAAGGACCAATACATTTTAACACACCCAACCCCCAAGTAGACTTTTAAGGTATGAGGTATTAAATTTTGAATTTTCCTTAATCATTTCAGAATCCCGATTTAAGTGCACCAATGTCTTTTTCTCATTGAAATATTTCCAATGACTATAAATTTATCCAAAACTCCGTTCTAGATCAAAATTTATGGCCCTCTAAAGTTTTAAGTATTCCATTGGCCAAAGGCCTCTCACTTCCACGTGGCATCCTCACCTCATGACCAATCATTTTGTGACACATCACCACTGTGTGTCGGTTTATCAGATCTCTTCTAGCATAATATAAGTATCGTGAATTCTAGGTTCCAACACTATCATAATTACGAGTTATTTAATTAGGGTAATCCCAATATTAGTGAACCTAAGTTTTGGATATGATATCCACAACTGTGGTATCCTACCCATGGATCTGTTGGCTAATATTTATAGCACGAGTAAACAACCTCCTCTACCTTTTCTTGACCCATGTTTTCATCATGGGTTCCACCCGGCAGGTTCCCAACATGACACATGCCCACCTGGTACTGGTCCAGTGGATCCTTTAGCGTCTCTAGGAAACAAACAATTCCCTGGTAGCCCAGGGTGTTGACAATTAAAATTGTCAATGGAGTTTTTCCCGCAAAGTGTTTCTAAAGCCTATTATTATAAAAACTAAATAATACTAGTAGGTGGGACCCCCTTGAACTATTGAAGATTCGATCTGTTCATTTTTTATGTTGTGATGATGTGTGACACATATTACATGGTTGATGAAATATTGTTGTTATTGGTTATGATTTGAGATTATGAAGTGTTGATTCCTTATGTTACTACAACATATGCTATTCATTAATGTCATTGATATTTGTTCTTATCGCACCTGCACAACAAACATGTTAGTGAAATTACATGAAGGACAATTTTGAGAGAGGCAAAATACTATAACAAATACAAAGAAAGGGACCTAATTCTGCAATACTACATGTGAACAATTGGAAGGAAATGAGAAACAATTGAAAAAGGGAAGAATTTAAAGCTATCCTATTTATAATACATGCATGAGAAGACTTAGTGATTATTGTTAAACCCTAGCTAGCAAGTAAATGTATATGATTGGGTTATATGGTTAATATGCATATGGTATGAAATGTTGATGGCACATTTGGAAAGGTGATAGTGTTATTGGTTATGCGAATGGTTGAATTATATGGGACTTGAATTATGTTATGGAATAAGTCGTGCTATTGGTTTTTAATGTGGTGATTGTTTCGATACATGGTTTGATTAATGGTTAATGAAGAATGTGCTGGCATGTACTGATGAATTAATGCATTGTGGGTGGAGGCTATGTGAATTTACTGCACGTCACCTTTACTCTTCCTATTATATGCCACCCTAGTCAGGCTATTGTTCGAATCTTGTTGCTATGGTTATGCTCCGAATTTTGAGTAGGGAGGAATTGCTAGGTCATCTCTCATTTTAAGGAATTCAATTACAAGTATGTCCTTTTTTTGGCCATTCATGACTCTGCTTTGGTTATGAAATGATTACTGGCTCAAGTTTATTGGTTTTTGTTTTCCTAACTATTGCAACTGTGTGAAATTTGGTTCTTGGAATGAAGAGTGGATGGATCTTCCTGTAATAATTTTGAATTCGTAGAAGTTGTTGGTCTTCCTGTGTGATAGCTCTTTGTTATCATTGCTGGTTTAGTTGGAGGGTTTTTGTTTAGTCTTGGGTGGATAGTTATCTTCACACACTGTCACTAAATCCAGTCTTTAGCTTTCATGGGTTTAATGGTTGAAGGCTTTCTGCATCACTGTGTTTTGTTCACTTCAACATTGGTCGATTTCACCACTAAGGGTCACGAAATGGGTTCTCCTGTTCTCACTCGAACATGTCTTCACCTCCATGTTGTGGTTTTTTAATCGAAGAGCACGAGGGGTATACCCTGCGTGCATTAGATAACCTTTGTCAGGCCAAACTAGAGCCCTACCTTTTCGATTATGGCCCCTATCATGGATTTGTACCCGTCCACGAATGAGTTGTGGTTCTTCCTACATGAACCGTGTTTTCACCACTACAAGAGTGCCTCTTCTCTCTCTATTTTGACTACCAGAAAAACCTTAGCCCTCCATTATAAAGATTGATAGAGAAGACCATCCTAGCCTATTAGTTTTATGACTTGGTTATGGTTGATTGGTGGTATATTTGTCGACTTTTGGGAATAGGCTTGACTAGTTCTTGATGTGATAGTTGTATTGGCTGGTATATAGTCACTGAATCTGTTATAAAAGTGGTTAACCCTATATTTCCAATTTCACTTTAAAAGCACACAATCACTGCCCTTATGTTAATAACTTGGCATTGTTAATGGAGAAGACCTCTGCCCCGATTCGATTCGATGCGTGGGTATGCGTAGTTGCCACATCTTGTTAGGTTGATTGATTTTTTACGACAACGTCGAACTGATGGTTGATACACAGTTACTGGTATTTTCACTAATGCTTGATGTTTCTCACGTAGGTCGCGTTGTGTGTATGGTGTTTTTGCAAAAATAAATAATGGACATGGTAACTGTGGTTTTCTTTGGGGACGAATGACTATTGAATCAGATGACTGTAGAGAATATATCCACTGCATCCTTATGTTTGTTTGATTGTATAAGACCGAGTTTGCATAGCATAGTCGGTTACAGTGTGACTAAATCGAAACAACATTGTAGTAAATCGATGGCTCAGCACGATGGGTTGAGTTATTACCGTGACTGTGTGTTTGTTGTGTTAAGTGGAAATGTTGCATTGTGGTGTTTTGTTGGCTATGCACTGTGTATAACATAGATGGTTTAGGTTTTCACACTTAGGGATACCCACGGGGTTTTAAGCATTTTTTGTTGTAGCCCGATCATTTGTGGAGACAAGCTTGTTGTTGATACCTTGTCAGTTTGATAGGTGGCCCAACTTTTTATAGTAACATTAGATTGGGCTTGCAAAGTGATGGCCTTACACTTGCACTATTGAATTATTCAGCGCATATCTTGTGCTAGGGTGGTGGTTGTTGTCTGTTTAATTGTCAATTCGGGTTTTGGCAATTTGTTCTTGATTATTGGGTGAATGCCTATATTTATTTAACGAATGTCATTGCATTCAAAATGACAGACCTAATGGCGGTGATACTGTGACTTCATTGTTATTTTTGGAAATATGAATTGGAATATATTTGTTGATTGAAGTAATGTATGGGCAGTGGTTGATTTAGAAGGTTTATAGATTGGAAATGGGTACTGTTCAAAAATTGTTATAAAATGCAAAGAATGTAAATGAAAGGAACATAACCCCTTACAAATTGTGTGGGATACATATTGTCTAGTGGTGTCACTGTGTTGGATATTTGATTATGAATAGAGCACTAGTTAAATAAATAGAAATTATTATTTGGTCAAAATGATTGACGGTTGATGCATCTCTTTTCGCGGAATGTTTTGTGGATCACTTCATTAATTTCATGAACAATAATCATCTTTCTTCCCTTCCATTATTTCATTTTACACTAATTGCAAATCCCATCACCTTCCCATTTCATAATTTCACTCCCTATTCTGAGATTGATTACATTCAAGAGAATTTTGGTGCTAAGGAAGTTGAAGGTGGCAGTATCTTATGTGGATTACAGTGATGTTTTATTGGTTTTATTTTCAGTTGATTGCTATTTTTCATTGATCAGTGACCATGTATTTTCCCCTGTCATTATATCATATTTTTCGCTCAATACAAACCCCTCACATATCCCAGAACACTTTTTCACCCCCTTCTCATTGATTAATAGTAAAACAATTTGTATGGATTAGATTGCATGAGTCTGATACATTGTTGAGCCAAATCTATTTAATATTTTTAAGAGTTATCATGTGTGGTTATTTAAAATACTATTTTCTAATCGATCACACATGTAGGATGAGTTTTTTCAGTCAAGGTAGCCATGGTCGAGGAAATAGAGGTTGAGGTAATTGGAACTGAGGCCCAAGAAGGCCTAGGTTCTCCATGCATTTTGACGCTAATTGATAAGAGCTTGGCCAATTGTTTCATGCCAAATTCTTCAATTGGATTGGGCAGGGAATAGTCCAACCTAGGCCTAAAAGGCCTCCTTTCCAAGCCCCACAAGCCCCCAGTATCCATGTACCTCCACATATCTCGTTACAACTCGAGGTCCCTGAAAATGATGGATGGCAGGAGATTGTCCACCCGACAGTCTCCCAACATCATGGGTAGCCCAACTTATCCTTGCCTGCTCCTTCACCTATCAACCCCATTACCCAAACTGCCCCTAACCACTTGTCAGTTTAGTCCTCCCATGCTAGCAAGAGATTGAAAAGTGAGGCCCACCATGCCCTTGATAAAGGAAAAGCCACTATTGCCCCTTCCTCACCCTCCAATGGCTCTGACAAATCAGTCTCTTCCCATATGGATTTGAGGAACGATTGTTCCCACATTATCAGTGAGATTAGGCGTAAAGGCTCTGCACAACCAAAGGAAAATTCAGGAAAATCAAGAGGTGACAGAAGCAATCAAGGAAAGGTTTCATCGCAAACTGGCAAATATGGCTTTTGAGTTATATTTTATCTATTGTTTTATGATAGTTGACTTCAGGGATCGTTGGAAAACATGTTTTATTTTGGATATATGAGTATTATTTTTGAAATAATTTTAAATTTCATGAGCTAAATTTGCCAAAAGTGAATATGTTGATGGGAGACACAAGGAGGTGTGTTTTTCTTAACTAATGGTTACATTATGATTGTTATGAAATAAAGGGAGTAACAAGGGGTCCCACCTACTAGTTATTATTTAATTATGACCCTTATTGTAATTATTACTCTTCCGTGTAACTAAATTTAGTTGAGTCTTTAATTAACTTAACTAATGAGTTGGTTCAACTACTTCAACCAATTCTAATTTGTTAAAAGAAAAAGGAAAGGGAGGAAAAAAAAGAGGATAGAAGCAGAAGCATACTAAGGCTTTATCTTTGAGTTTATGTTGAGATAGTTCAATTTTCATTCATTCATATATTCATCACAAGCCTAATTCTCTTTTATGATAGCAGGGTCTTATTGTAGACAACAATATTTAGGGATGACTCAAATCATTCAGACACTTATTTTTCAGAGGTGTTGATCTATATTTGATAGTCTGTGTAGACTTGTCTATTTGAAAAATAGTTTTCATTACTGATAAAGGATATTGTGTAGAGTCGAGTGGGCAACAATCTATGGTAAGTTGTTCCAACTTTTAGAATTCATTTTTGGTTTTCTGTCAGAGATCCTTTTGTATGTTCCATCGGGGATGTCTAAGTTTGAATTTGGTCAAAGATTTCTGTATGGGATTTTGTAAAGAAAATGACTTTGGTGAATTGGAATGAAATAAAGGATTGCTTTATGTCTCATCTATCTTGATCATCATCTTGGTGTCTTTACTTCTGTTCTTACATTTATTTCAGCAACTGTTATATTCAAAAAATTACATAAAAAGTGAATTTGCAACAATCTTTTTGTTGATAAAAAACTAGCCTAAGCACTCGTAGTTAATACTTGTGAGTTAGTATGTTATTTTTGTTGGCTATAAACATAGGGTGATATTCCCATCTACTTTTCTTTAGCCAAGTAAAGTCTGAAAATGCTTGAGTAAGATCATTTCATATCTTTTCCTTAACATTTAATTGGCGACCATACTAGGGATATCCTTGATATCTCTTTGGTTAATTTTTATATTTGATTTTTCATCGATACATATTTCTTTTCAGAAATTGATTCTTTGACTATTTTACTATTAATGATTGTTCCTGTTGCAAGGCATCCCAATTGTGAGCCCAGTCTCCAAGACCAGACCAACATTGATTTGAACTTGTTTCATACTATTTTAGACACTGCCAGGAATCGTGTTGATCTTAACCATTCTTGGGTAGCAATTGAACGAGATATTAGTGTTCATGAAAAATTGGAAGCTAGATGTAGGCAGCCTAGAAATCAACAATAACCTTTTGTTTCTTCATTTTTGGTCTTTCTTTCATGTCCTTAGATTCTCGTTCTTCTAGAAGAAGAAGAGGCTTGTCACGTGAAATCAATCCTATTGCTAAAATAGGAAGAACGAACGTAGTGTTATCTATCCAACAAAGTTCTCTAAGGAGGACTTTATCTGATTCATTCAGCTCGTCATTCTTTCCCTCACCTATCACCCATAGGATGGCATCTAGTGGAGGATCTGGTGGCACTAGAAGTGCTCCATATTCTCAATATTCATGTTTATCAGTAATTGGTAGCTTATATAGCCACCATATTCATGTCCAATCTACCACAAATCCCACCAAAGTCATAAAAAAGTATGGACTTTTTCAGTTTGAAGAAGATGCCACAAATACATCGTGGCATGTGTCCTCTCCTCTTAACCTAGCACCTACTACTCGTCCACTTCCAAAGTTTAAAGAGCACCTACCTAAATTTTCAGGGAATAACACTATCAGTACGAATGAACACCTAGTGGGATTTTCTAATTCATATCATAACATAGGGGCTAACGACAATGACACCTGCATGCGCTTATTCATCAATTCCTTGGAAGGAAAGGTTGCAGTTGACTTCTTTGACCTTCCTCCTAAGATCCTATCTACTTGGGAGGATTTAATCTATTGGTTTTGATCCATTTATGGACAATCCAAAAGCCCTACCGATAAGTTAAGGGAATACAATAACGTCACTTATAAGGATGGTGAGACCATCAAGTCTTTCAACTTGAGTTTCAACAAGTTGTACAATCAAATCCTTGAACTTATCCACCCTCGGAACTAATATGCTTTCATGTATTACTAGAATGCATTTCCTTCTCCCTATCGTCATAGGCTTGAGGAAAAATCCATTGATAATCTCGGTTCCTTTCTGCATACCTTCTCAGAGTATGAAGAACATCTTGAAAGAACTAGTCTTCCCCAGGGAGAATCAATTAGATAGAAAGACATGTCCGCTCTCTTATAACTAGTACAATATATGAGCAATCATATGATATCATTTGAGAGGAAGGGTACTCTCTCCCCTCTCACCCCTGGAGCTTCATCCTCTTCTACACCCCCATTTAGAAATCCTATTGAAAACAATTTTTAGCCTAAAGCTATCCTACCTCAGAGTTGGTGTAACTTTTGCGAGGAACACCACAAAGAAACTACATGTGAGGTAAAGAAGAGTGTTAGAGATAAGATCTTTGGTAAGATACCAGAAGCTACTATCATTTTCCTAGACTTTTTGGAGCCATAGGATGTCATGGTTATTAATACTAGGAACAAAGACTATGATCCCAAGGGAAAAATTGATCCTCCTCGCAGTTATTCTATCCCTAGCTCATCCTCAACCACTGCTATGCCCCAGGTTCCTAAAAAAACTAAGAGTCAAAGAATCACTCGCCCTCTTCCCTCTTCTAAATACAATATCTTGAATCAATTGTCCAACATGAAATTAGATGCAACCCTCCTAGACATGGTTGTGTTGGCATGTTTACAAGAAGAGCATGCTTATTATTGATGGCAAGAACAACAACAACGATGGCATGTCTACAAGAAAGAACAACACCAAAAATAACATGCTTACAGTTATTGATGGAAAGAACAACAACGACAAAGGTATGGTTATAGGAAAGAATAGTAGTGACGTTGGCAGGTTTACAGTTGGGAGAAAACAATGGAAAATAAGAAGGCAAGGAAGATTAGCAGTGATGATGGCATGGAAAGATCAGAAGCGTAACAATGAAGACAAACAGTGATCATTGGATCCCATTCAGAATTCCCGATGACCGTCAGATATGAATCTAGACAGGAGGAGCACAAAGATGGAGGATGGATCTCAGGTGTTAGATACGAGCGCAGGGTCCTACCATTGTTGGATCCAGGAGAACCTACATGTTCCTTAAAGTGATAGGAGAAGCGGGCTTACAAAATCTTGAAAGCAGGAAGACCATCCATATTCGAGTAGGACACGTGGTCACATATCAACATTTTGCTGACTGGAAAGTCAAAGGAAGGAGGTTCTCTAACCTCTTGAAATCGCGAAATGAGAAACCATGATTTAATCTAAGTCATTGATCAAACTGAGACCATGGACCATTGATCTGAATCCATTTCATATTTTTGGATACCGGGAGTTGGAGGTGTCAAGGAAACTCACGACATTTAAGAGATTCAGATACCGAGAGTTGGAGGAGTCAAGGAAGCAACTCACGGTAGGAACTCACGATATGCGAAATCACGAAAAGATCTGAACCATTGAATCATCAAGATTATGGACCATTGATCTGACTACATTTCAGAGTTTCGGATACCGGGAGTTTGAGGAGTCAAGAGTCGAGACTATTCATCACAGGAGTCCTGAAGTTGCGAAATGTGAAATTTCGAAATACCTTCAGATCATTTTGGGGTTCGTGACTTGGAGTGTCGAAACAATTTATCACAGAAATGTCGAAATGCTGAAATGCATTTTCGAATAAGGCTGTGGTCACATTGTCAATATTTGGAGGAAGGTGCTAACAACTAAACTCCATTTCAGAGATCGCGACTTGGAGAGTCGATATGCCTCGCAATAGGAATTCACGACATGCGAAATGTCAAAATGAAAAATTGCAAAACGCCTTTTGGCGCAGCCTGTGGTCACCACTGGTGGTCACGTGAGGGGAAGAAGATAGTGGATCTAAAATCCATTTCGGAGTTTCGACGATCGCAACATGAAGAGTTGAGACCCTTCATCACATGAGTCTCGAAGTTGTGAATTGTGAAGTTCTTTGTGGATAAGAACCTGGTCACCACTGATCGTCACATGAGAAGGAGGAGCTAGCACCAAGATAATCTCCTTTTCGGTGATCGTAACATGAAGAGTTGAGACTCTTCACAACAAGAATGTTGAAATGCCGATATGCCGAAATGTGAAATGGTGAAATCAACATGAGACCCTGTGCTTGTAATCCAACGGTGTTGGATACTTGGAAATCTAATCGAGGGGATATTGTTGCTCTTTACAGTTAATCGATTAGTTACGATTCAATTAGCAGAACTGAATCATGACTCTTGGACGGTTGGTGATTCAGTTGCTGATGCATTTTCTTAGAGGTTCATATTGTAACTGCTAGAAATGACTGATGGTTTTTTCCAGAGGAGATGAAGAGTCTCAAGGAATTTGCCAGTGGAATGAAGACTGTTCATAGATGCGTTTGACAGTTGGAAGAGCGTTGAAGTCTGTAACTACAACATAGAGGATGAGATTGACTATGATAGAGAAGACGAAGAGTCTCGACTGCTAGACAGGATAAGGAATCTCAGCATAACACCCATTGATGATGAACGCATGGGTATAACCGCCAGAAAAGATGAGGAATTGCCTTGATGATCAAGAAGAGGAATCAACATGAGGAGAACATGCAGAACAGAGAGAGGGTGTTTATTCTCGAGGGAGTGAAGTGGTGGAAATGTGGAGTAGCAGTGTATATCCCGATGTGGAGAACAATGGTGCGGGGGAGAGAACATAGAAGCATTGTGCATATGGCATGCAAAATGTGCACATAGACTATGGGAATGTAGAACAAAGAAGAGATGAGGGTTGTTGTTTTGAGTGATTTGGGCGTGTAGAAGGAGGCAGTGTGCAACAGCTGAAATACACGGAAGAGGAATGGTGCATTGAATGGACATGGTGCACACAACATAAAGGGCATAAGAACAGAAAGCACAAGACATGTGTGTAGGAAGACAATGAGGCAGATAGAGCAGGCTAGTGTAGGAGAAAAATGATGAGACTGGTAAGCCATTGATGAACATTATATCACTGTAATAAGTTTCAGTAGCAAAGATTTATATTTCAGGGTGGTAGGGAGGTTCTAGGGAGGATTGTTGTCCTCATAGGTTCAAGTGGGTGCTTGAACACAGGGAGTTGTAGCTTCCATCTGGTTGCAGCCAGAGAAACCAGGGTGGCAGGGTGGTGGAAGGGAGAACATTGGTTCTCTGATATACAGGTCAGTTCCTGTGTAACTAGAAGTTGGTGCTTCCATCCAGTTGGTGCTGGAACTCTTAGGAAGTTGGTGCTTCAATCTAGTGGGTGCTAGAGAAACCAGGGAGTTGATGCTTCCTTCTAGTGGGTGCTAGAGAAACTAGGGAGTTGGTGCTTCCTTCTAGTGGGTGCTAGAGAAACCAGGGATTCAGTGCTTCCTTATAGTGGGTGCTATAGAATCTAGAGAGTTGGTTCTCTCAACAAGTAGCACTTGCAAAACAGAGGTTGTATTCTCATTATGAGTTGGTGCTCATAAGTATGATAATGTATAGAATGTAAAGATTACTTATCATATAAAGAAGAAGAGGTTTTTTCCCTTTATGGGTTTCCTCAAGAAATATCTTTCTCTGTGTATCTCATATGTGTGAATGATGTTGAATGTTCTATTGCTTACTTCCCTGCATTATTTTGATTTTCATTGAATGCTCTTTAAATAGTTTAAAATAAGCATAATTGTTTAAGCACGGTAACAACTGATTCACCCCCCCCCTCTAAGTTGTGAAACAATTGGTATCAGAGCGAGCCCCTTTTATCTAAGGGTAGATACTAGAGCTTAAACATGTCAATCCATGAAGTAAATTCAACCAATAAGGCCCCTCTGTTCAATGGAACAAACTTTGCCTTCTGGAAGGTTAGAATGAGAACATACCTAATGGCCTTAGGTGCTGATGTTTGGGATGTAGTAGAGACTGGATACATAAAGCCTGTTGTGCTAGCTTCCAAGGATGATAAGTTAGAATTTATCTTTAATGGACTTGCAGAAACCGAGTTTGTAAAGGTGATGCATCTTCAAACTACCAAAGAAATGTGGCACAAACTCATTAGCAGTTATGAAGGTAATGAGAAGGTAAAATATGCCAAGCTTCAAACCTACATAGTACAATTTGAAAAGCTACAGATGAAAGAAGATGAAGCCATTGGGAAGTATTTTTTGAGAGTTGAAGAACTAGTAAATGCAATGAAAGCAATGGGTGAAAAAATTGAGGAACCCTCTTTAGTTCAAAAAAATTTGAGATCTTTGCCAGATAGGTTCAACCCAAAGGTCGCAGCTATAGAAGAACTTAACGATATAAAGTCTTTGGCTTTTGATCAACTTCTAGGAATGTTGATTGCATATGAAATAAGGATAGTTACAAATAAACCCACCTCTAGAGAAGCATCATTTAAAGAAGATAAGAATGAAGATTCTGAGCTTGATGAAATTGAAGCAAAATTCGTGAGAAGACTAAAGAAAGGATCAGGAAAGTACCAAGGTAAGTTGCCCTTCAAATGTTTCAACTGTGGTAAGATAGGTCATTTTGCAAATAAATTTCCACACAAGAGACATGATCAAAACTCTGAAGGTGAAAAGAAGTTCAAACCTAAGAGATTTGGCAGAAAGAAAAGTTTATGTGTAAACGATGTTAACTCTTCAGAAGACATAGATAGTGACTCCTCGTGTGAATATAAGGACAATGACTTCATGCTTATGGCCCAAGATGATTATGATAATAAAATCATAGGAAGTGAGGCTAATGGAGAAGAAGTTGTGGTTGATATGGAAGGAGAACTGATTAGTGCACTGGAAGAGATTGACATAATCAGAATTAAGAACAAAAAGAAAAAACAATTGCTGATACAGTTCGAGAAAGACATTAAATATCTTGATGAAGACTTTTCCCTGCTAAAAGTGGAATCAGAAGAGGCAAATAAAATTGTGGACATTCTAAAACAACAGTTATCAGAAAAGAAGGCAAGATGTAAAGCTCTGGAAGAAGAAGTAGTGAAAACTAGGAAAGAGTTGGAGAAGTTTCAAGCCTTGTATCATCAGAATCTGTCAAGTATCAAAGCCTCAAAAGGATTAGCCACCATTTTGAATCAGCAAAGGAATCCAAAGTTGAAAACAGGTTTGGGTTATGAAGAGGGATCAAGTAGTAGTCATCCAAGCAACAAAGACTTCATCAAGTTTGTCAAATATACAACCTGTTATCACTCCAGGAAACTCTCCTAGGTTGTAAGTCGGAGATGCCTGGTAACTAACTCTTTTTAGGAAATATTTTCTTAATATTTGATGTGGTTTTTGGATCAAGAAAAATATCTAGGGACTGGACTGTGTTTTCAAGACTGTCCAGAAATACAAAATCTCACAAGGCCTTCAAGTCATGCAGTCAGACAAGGTTTGATTAAAAGGTAGAGAAGATATCTATTGAACCAGACTATACTCATATAAAACAAGCACAATGGGTTTAATAACCAAGGAAATAACTTATGATTATCAACTTAATCAATCAATAAGTGAGATGACAG